>PNEQ01088669.1:0-18501 GCA_003012365.1 Medauroidea extradentata | reverse complement strand
TCACGAGCCTTGGGGTTCTTCTGGCAAATCACAGACGTGTGGCGTTGAATGAACGTTATTGTAATTGGCTCAGTCAAATGAGATACGGCTCTTCGCATAGACGCGCTGCCAATAACTGTGAAGCAAAATTGCAGATGTGCACGTAAGCTATTGAAACAAACTGTGGCAAAATTCTTTTCGCGAAAAACAAGGGTCCCTACCCATAGCTCATACCAGTAGCTCTGCATATAACTGCTCTGGGAATACCGTATTTTCTGTGTAAGATAAAAGTTACTACCTGACGCCTCGTTTTAATAGTCTTATCCACTTGACGTATGGACGATGCTGTAGCGTATCGCGCATATTATTTTCTACACTAAACAGCTAAACTTACTCACAATATGTTTATCTACGAAAATAACACATGGCTAGTACTATGCTTCTATAACTTAAAAATGCAACGTGCTTATTAGAAACATGTTTTGGGGTCACTCAAAATGGCTAAAAATAGCTTTTTTAGACAGCCGTAATATGAAAAATACCACCTGGATTCGTAAAACATAACGTTAAAAGCATGCGTTGGACTTCGCTACAAACTTTCCATAAATAAATTTTATGGTAGGTGATTTAATTCCTACGGGGAAAAGTGTAGTAGGAAAACACTGGACGTCAGTTTGGTGCGACGCGAATATATGCGATGTTGTTGCCGTCGAGTGTGGAAAACTGAACCTTATCGCTTCATTGTCTCCGCACATTAAATGCGGAAAATTACATCGGTATACAGCCTTCTTAACTTAAGGAGTGTCCCTATCTACTAAATAAGCACCATTTCAGGAAGATTTGTTTATTATAATTTCTCAAAGAATAATGTGCCTACGATAGTAAAATGTTTTTTTAAGCAAAGTCAAAAGTCGTGCCTTTATTACTACATAAGAATCGAAGTTTTTGTACTGGACTATTAGGACGATTACAAATAAATTGGGAACTCAGCGAAACATTGTAATATAACGCCACGTGTTGATAATACATATTCTTCAAGTAAACAAACCATTTAACTGTAGTAATCTAGGTGCGGCCTTTGTGAATACATATCTGTATCAAAACCCTTTAGTAACTGTTTTTTTTTTGTTAGAGAAGCGAATAAAAGCGAAGCCTGTTTTCATATGCTCTGTACCTTTGTCTCTTGTACACTCACATTTACTCCTCTCAGTTCAATGTCTACCTTGGTTTCCACCATCATCTATACGAGAACACGCTCAGTTGTCGCTACAAGTGTAGGTCTGTCGGCCGCTTGCTCACGTCTCTGCTATGTAGGGCCACCCTTAAGGCTATACTGTTCAGTTTATACTGTTTTTTCGCGATGATTATTTTTAAACTTAAACGAGAGCGGGTATCAAAAATTTGTCTGGCAGTTTTGTTTAAAAAATTTTTTTTTTTTGCCGTGATAGTTAATTTTTCTAAAGCAAGAAATTATACGGTTTCGGCTAAAAAGCCAAGTAACCAGAATTTGGTTCATTACGTAATTAGCTAAAACCATTGTGTTTAAGGCCTTGAAAAAATCAGCCAACATGGAGAAGACGATTTTAAACAAAACTGCCGGACAGAATTTTGTGCCCATTGTGCCAACGTACGAAAAGAAAAACTTCAGACAAGGTCGGAACCTCAATGTTAAGACGCCACGCAAATTAAAACATTGTTTCTAAGCCCTCCAACATGGCTAACGTCGGCCTTTTCAGACTGCCGTGCTGCAAAATGTAGTAACCAGATGTGTATGAAACTCAGGTTGCGACCTGCACTGAGCTTAGTTGCAGATTTTCCACCAGTACTATGCTCACCGCTTTGATTCCCGTAGTAAAAACCGTTCGACAGGAAGCTTGCACGCTAGTTCAGCGCTTGGCTCGTTGAGGCGACACAGCATTTGATGCACGCTTCAAGGTCGACCTTACTGCTCGGTCGCTTTTGAGCCTCTCACGAGCGGGTAGGCGGCGCCCTTAAGTCCAACCGTATGTCATTAAAGAAATAACAACAAATGAATATGGTTAGTAATTGGATTGTTATGACTTCTGTGCGCAGTATCTTAAGCTAAATGAGGAAAGTACTTAATGTAATCTATAGTTCAATCCTTTGGCTTTAGGCACGTGCAATAATATTATATAGCCATATATAAACGCATGATTTTGACGTGAAAAGAATTTTGCAACACTTTACTTCAATGTCTTACGTGCACATCGACAACTTTGTCTCATGGTTGTTGCCAACGTGTCTTTGTTCAGGCATGTCTCTCATTTGACGTCACCTATGAGAATAAGGAAACTGTGATACGCAAGGCGCTCAGCTACCGTCTGTATTTCCACTTGAGGACTTGTCTGGACGTTGGTCCCGTAAAACTTTATTATCTATATTGTGCCAAACACTGTTCAATTTTTATACATCAATAACATGTCATTTTCTAAAAAAAAATATAAATAAATAAATAAAAAGGAGACCCTTTAGGTTTTACATAATCTGTCATCAAATTCACGACATGTCCGTTACGTTGTAGCCAAAAATTAAAATAAGTAATTGACTTGCAAAAACAAGACAATTCGTATTGATACTAAATACTATGATCTATTTCAAGACACGTTTGAGGTTACAAACGAATACATTTTATATATTTGAAAATTATGAATGAAAATTAGTAATTTTTCCATACATTTGAATTGCGACTGTTACTGAATGTTTCAAAAGTAACTTTGGTCAAACACATTATAAAATGTATTGATAAACTAACGCCCAGTTCCTTGTAATTATGATTTGATAAGTTAATTACTTTTTTTTTTTTTTCATTTTGGCTACACCGCGACGCAATTTTGGGACTTTGATGAGTGATTATTAGAGACATGCAAAATTCACGTTATCGTTTGGTGGCAGACTAAACTTCACATTCCTATACATAACAGAGCATAATCTGCTGTTCAATTGGCCATGAACTTTTATGTGTTGTCATTTAGGTGTGTTACGTCTTTAAAGAGATTGGCCTCTCTACCGTGTAAGCATTCTCCGCGGCAAGTCACGACAATATCGACCAGCTGGAGACGTCGAACGAGCCTATAATAGTCAGTTGGAGTCTAGTCAGCTGTCAGAAATTAACGCGAATTTTGCATGCATCTAATGATTATGCAAAAAAAACTATGAGGCTTTTTATTTGGGGAAATTGTATGGCGGGTTGAGTGAAGTTTGGCACCAATTAAAAAAAAAAGTTTTTACTGGTCAACGCCCTTAAAACGGTTGGCATGTATCAATATTCCACGTTAAGCTATCATGTGACGGTGTAAGTCGAGCTGTTTGGTAACCTGCCTGGTTACTGCTGTTTATTACCACGACTTGCGCAGTAACTGGGCAGGTTGCACGTGGTCAGGATGTTGGGCTGTTTTTAACTGTAAGAGTCTTGAGGTTCTGCAATCAAACACACGGACGCGTGCTGCCGCTGTAACCTAGTTCTGATTGGTTCAGTCAAATATGTGATGACTATATATGAAGACACGTTGCCAACAACTAGGACGAAGGTCTGCATATATGTACGTAAGGCGTTGAAACAAAACGTTCAGATTTTTGTTCGCGAAAACTACCGGTTCCCTACTCACAGGTTCGCAACAATATTGCAAAAATAGAGGGACTGGACACGATGGCTTATCCCACATCCAAAAACAAACCAGGTTTCAAACAACTGTCGACAGTAAGAAGAGGTACAAAAATATGGAGGGTCATGCGGGGTATTTGCTCTATCGCTAAAAACGTCTTTTGTAACTCTCCAGTTTTTTTTTTCTAGCTATTAGATAAAACAACTAAAAGATTGCAATTCTATAAACAGCCGAGATAGATGGTACACCGATTACTGTAGCCAATGATTAGAGATGATGGTGGTATATCGCGAAAATGTTTTGTGCCAACATGCCATTGAAAACACTGCAGTTTCTAGTAACATGTTTGATTGGACAATACACGTCTGACACTCCGTAGCTGTCTGCAGACCGACAACAGGCATTAAATAGTACATTAGCGGAATTATTATTGGCTTAGTCAAATACGGTAACAACTACCACGTACAGGGGAAAGCCAGTGAGTTTTGATAATCTGAAAATGCGTTCAAACCCAGCAAACAATCAAGTTCTCCCGTGATAAACCATCATTAGAGATAATGGTACATCGCGAAAATATTTTGTGCCAACATAGCCTTGAAATTTCTTGCAACGTGGATGGTTGGGTTGTCTGCAGCCCAATAACAAGGGGCCTGAAAAATTTGCATTTTCTTTTACGCACAAACTAGAATCCGAGGAACTATAAGCTCGTGTAGCTTTCACAATTGGCCAATGACTTATTTGACATTCACTGGAAGTCTCTGAGCCAGAAACAACAATATACCTTAAAGACTTGAGCCCGAGTTTCTCGGCTTACGAGAGAACTATTTTTTTTTTAATGCGTACGAGAGTCAATATCGTAAAATTACTTCGTAACTTTGATGCAAATTGGTTTTACAATGCAATGTAATTTTTAGAGACAAACAGTATGATGAATATAGCTAATTTAACAATTAAAAGGAAATTTCGTTAATTAACTAATTAGCAACTATTTTGCAGTCTTCTGACTAGAAAAAATTAGAGTATGCAGTTTAAATCAGTCGTAACAATGTTACGAAGCGATTTTACGATATCGGCTCCCATTTACGTTTTAAAAAATTATTGACATTAAATGTGAAGAAACTCGGACCCTTGCCCTTAACGTGCCTCATACGACTGTATCAGCGAGCAGATTATGAACCCCTGTTGTCTGCTTGAGTACACAGGTATTCTTGGAGTCTAGCCTACATGTCACTGAACCCGCGAATTTTTCCTGTCTCTACCAACAACGTACATTATATATTACAATAGAGGGATTCTTATTGGCTCAGTCAAATATGGCAACAGCTCCACGTACAAGCGAAAGCCAGTAATCTTTTGATAATCTGAACGTTCGTTAAAAACTAGCAAACAGTCTAGTTTTCCCGCGATAAACCATCATCTCTAACCATCATCTATACCAATGAATTTTGGTGCACAGAATTCTGTTCCCATTCCCTTATGTACACAGCTGCAGTTGCACTTCGTTGTCAGTGATTGGATGTTTATTACTGTCAGTGTGTTGGGGTTCTATCCGCTAATCACACACGTGTAGTTATACACTTAACTTACTCTGATGGGCACAGTGAAATAAACGACTCTTCTACACAACGCACATGCTGCCAATACCACAAAACAAAACTGCAGTTGTGCATGTAAGACACAGGGGCGTCATTTGGGTCTACAGGGGGGGGGGGGGCAAATGCTCCCCCCCTGGATTTGAAATTTTTGTGTATAAATATATTTTTTGTATTTTTTAATGAAAATAATGCTAACTTAAGGACATAAAACTGAAGTTTTATTATTAAAGTATCTAATTTATACATGCTTAATTAATACAAAAGATGCAACAAGGTCACTGTCGTTAGAAAACAAAATCTTGCCCCCCCCCCTGGAAAAACCTGAAATGACGCCCCTGGTAAGACAATGAAGCATGCTGGTGCAAAATTACGATCGCCAAGAATCACCAGTTACACGTTGAAATCATATTCTGGAAGACACGTAGATTTGATCCCTGGCTCCGATAATCCTATTTTCGGTATTCAATGGTTGAAATGTTGAAATTGATCCAGGGCCGCGGTGGCTGAATGGTCAGACCATTCGCCTCCCACTAAGGCGATCCGGGGTCGGTCCCCGGATTTTCGCATGTGAGAATCATGCCGGACGATACCGCTGGTCGGCGGGTTTTCTCGCGGATCTCCCATTTCCCCCGCCCCTTCATTTCGGCGCTGCTCCATACTCACATCATGTCACCCCCACCAACGCTTAAGACCTCGATGTTAAGCGCTGACCAAAATCTGTTCAACGCGTACTCACTCTTCGCTCAAAATTGATCCAGACGAATGCTGGTATGGATCCTTTAAAAATGTCACGGCCGATTCCTCTCCTAGTTCCTATCACTGCGTTAAGTAATGTCACCGTATCTAATAACCTCGCAGTCAACGAAACGTAAACATCGCTTACCTTCGTTATCTAGATAACAATGTGTGATATTTTGACATGGTCACACATGACTTCGCGATTATTATTTGCTCTGCAATCAGATGTACAACATTTCGGCTCCAGAGATTGTGTCCCTGATAAACGTCACTCACCAGTTGAATGGTGTTGCAGAAGACATCTAAGCCACAGAAGTACAGAACAGACAATAAACACACTCCTAAATTATTACACATCTAAACTTCAGCACCTAAGCAATCAAAGTCAAACAGACGTAGGTTATTTGAAAATGAGAATATATTAACTAACAAAATAACAAACATTATTTTGATAGCAATTTCTTATGTTATGCTGTATCAAGTGTGGGATGATCTCCTTCTGCATAACACCATTCAATTTTATTTTTAAGAAAGGAAGCAAAAATTTTGTATTTTTGATTATTGCGATTTGTCTTCTAAAAAGTGAATAGATTTTGGTCAGCGCTTAACATCGAGGTCTACAGCACTAGGAGGGGTGATATGTGAGTATGGAGCAGCGCCGGAATGAATTGGCAGGGGAAACGGGGCATCCCCGAGAAAACCTGCCAACCAGCGGCATCGTCCGGCACGATTCCCACATGCGAAAATCCGGGAACCGACCCCGCCGGGAATCGAACCCGGATCGCCTTGGTGGGAGGCAAATGGTCTGACCATCCGATCACCGCGGCCCCTGCTTAAAAAGTGCTCCCTTTGCAGTGAAGTAATTATATGCACCTGAAAAGTCCTCTATATACTGCGTGTTACGACATCTGAACAACGACCAATTAACTGATAGAAGGACGCCAGGAAGTATAGAAGGAATGTGGTGAGGTTTTTTACCGAACTATTGCGATGAAAGTCTGCGTTAGTGAGCGGTTTTGTATGAATCAAGTTCTTTACGTTGGTAAAACTAATTACGCTTCTTCTTTTGGTTTTTCGTTTTGTCCCGCACACGTAACCGCTATTAACTTCAACGAGGACTAGTCTGCACGATCGAAACAACGGAACTGAAAGCGACCAAACCTGTGAAACTGCTTGAAGTTGGCCGTTATGAGTGACGAAAACAAGCAAGCCGATACGGTATCTTGGGTAGAGAAAGTCTTCGGCGTCGCCGTTGTGATATATACATAGTTTGACTCCTAGCTAGTAAGTCGTACAGAAGATGGAGTACATGTTGTTTATTGTAAATATATCGTTCTGAAGTCTTAATACATGTTTTTAATATTGAGTAAAACCAGGGTCTTAAACAACTGATACTGCACTATGTCGTGCCAGAAAACCAGGCGAAACAATAAACTATTAACTTTCTATGCGACGTGCATGATATATAGCATATACCATGTCTGTATAGCGGCACAATATCATGTATAATACCGACAATTTCATATTTATGGAACGAACAAATACTATATTGCACGGTTCCTAACCAATTTAGCTCGTGGATCTGTTTTAATAATCTACTTATATGGCGGAGGCACTTTTATAGGCCTACCGCTCTACCACTACATGTCTAACAGGTGATTGGTGTTCTGTATTGAAGCCTAAACATAAAATAAACCACTGTGCATAGCTATACAATTAAATATTATTTTAAAAAAATAACTCTACATTTATCCTCAATCAGCTCACAATGCTGCCAGAATGTCGTTGTACATAAAAGTTGTTAGAATAGAAATATACTTTATACTTTATACCACCGGTGAGCTCCGGTCCACTTGGGGAATTCACATGGAACCCTAAAGACTCCTTGGAGCATCTGTTGGGAATCGTTTGGTTATACAGAAGTAATGAAAGACTTGCTTGAAAAGTATTAGCAATTAATTTACATGACGTTGAAACGTGACAGTGTCTAACAAATAATCTTTGAAGCAATACTTAACAAAATGCGGATTCTAACGACAGCGAATCAATTACAAGGTAGTTTAATTGCTACTACAAGACGTACAAACAAATATTTGATACTAACTGAACATTTCGTGCTCATCTATTGTATTCATTTGTAATGGTATTTTTTTTATGTGTTCAGAATTTAAAGTTAGCTCAAAATATACATTTTATTAGGCATGCAGTTTATTTAATTTACTATAAATTTAATTTGTTGATACATGAATATGCATATTTATATTGCATATCATTATATTTTTTTTATTATTATGAATAATACGTTTATTGTATTTTATAATGCTGTTATCCAGGTATACATACATTCTCGCAAGCTTAGTCGTCTCGCTATGTAGAGGTACGTCAATTTCGCGGATTCATCTGGCAGTAGCCTAGATTGCTCAGTCCTGTACACGCTCTGGATACAGTCGATTACTCATTGGCTTACAACATTACAAGCGATAGCTCTATGAATTATTTCCTTATTTACTACTGGCTTGCAGTAGTCAAATATGTTTCGTGACAGCCGCCAGCTAATCACACACGTGAATATGAAGTATATATTTTTGGCGTTCAACCTGACCTGGAATGTATTTGCGAAATTGCGTACCTCTATCGTTATGTCATTGTACACAAATATTTAGACAGCATACTCAATACTTGTATTTTTTAAACCGACTGACTTTCTAATATCACTGTACAAATATGTTTCTTCGTTTTTTCGTTACTTGTGGTGATATTACAGTTATTCATTGTTGCGTTTAAAACTTTTGAAAAATATTAGTGCGTCTAGTTAAATTAATGAATCATTTTTGTTACATAAATTTTTAATTTAACTGTTTGTTGAAGTTATGTTTTTACTTGCATTTATCACTGGTGTATGTTTTAATTGTATAGATGTGGTTAAGTGTAAGAGAAGGTGAAAGCATTAACTTCGCCTCTAACAAAGTCCTTAAATAAGAAAAATAAATAATAGGCTAGGTTTCATTGTCCTGTACTCACCCTAACACACTTAGTGGCTGTACAGTTGGTATTTTACAGTCGACTTTATATCGTCAGCTTATAGTACAGATCAACTGCCCAAGCGACGTTCTTCAAACTTTCAGTTCGTCCTTCGGTCCTCGTGTGTTAAAAGGCGCCGTCTGTCTGAGATAGTTTGAAAGTCCAAGGCCGAGAGGTGTGGGAGCAGTAATGGCGATCCAGGCAGACATATTGGATTCATTGCCGCCTCTACAGGCATGCGCCGGCGGCTCGCCGCTTGCGACTTTCAGCGCCGACATGAAAAATAAAAATTCCTGTGTGTCCCCCGTATGCACTAAATATCGTATAACGGGATTTTGCTGATAAAAATTACAGTTAAACAAGTTCGTTTTTACTGTTTTCACCTGTACGAAATACAGTGATAATATATGGTGAGTCGGCTTCACGTCTCGTCGACAACGAGGTCATTAGAGTCGATAACAAACAACAACTTGCTACAATGACAAGAGATGGGAGAGCAGTCAGCCATGGCCTTTGTTAATTAACCATCACAGCATTCGCCTGGAGCGGTTTTGGGAAATAATGGGAAACCAAAATGGCCGGATCCAGGGATCAAACCCGGGTCCTCCAGAACACGAGTCCAACGTGTTGTTGCTCCACTTTGCTCCGCCAAGTGAAGCAGTACTCAGCAAAGATTATAGGCACGATTTTGTCAACACTTTACTTCAATGTCTTACGTGCACATAGACAAACAACTTGGTCTCATGGCTATTGGCAGTGTGTCTTTGTTCAGGCATGTCTCTCATTTGACTACACCAATAAGAATAAGGAAACTGTGACATCACACAACCTGTGTCTTGCAAATAGAACCCCAAGACACGGGAGCCTTAAAACAGCCAATCACTGACCATCAAGCAGTGGTACAGCTGTGTAAATGAGGGACTGAAACAAATTGGTGTAAAATTCTTTTCGCCATAAAATCGTGGCACTAGCAGTGACTATACACAAGTCTGCGTTGTCTGTGGAACACAGGCTGCTGGGAGTAGATACACTCTTCCACCAGTAGCGTGGAAGAGATAAGGAACATTGTCCAAGCCCAACCTCAGTAACAGGAAAATTACTGGCCGAGTCCATCAAATCACTTCCCAGATGGTGTATAGTCCGATATAATACATCTTCCCTTGTAAAGCTATCACACCTAGCCCCTTACAAAAGGATTATTAAAAACACTGTTAAAACACGGAATGTACTAGTTCAACACAAACATATTCTTAAAAGTTATTCGTAAGCAGATGAAACTAAAACAATTTTCATTGCTGTTATTGAGGATCAGTTTCTCACTGTAAATTCCATACGATTATATTTATTACAATTTCCTTCCTGACATGTCACAGATATTTCCTTCTTAAGTGTTACGAAATTGTCACACCTTCACTACCTTTCTTAGATTTAACTAGTAACCTGTTGGAGGAAGAAAGTCGTTTGTTTTGTACAGATGGTTGCAGGAATAACCAATAGTAGTCAACTGTATACAATGTAAGAAACTATTCCCTCTGTCTTGTCGAAACATGGTGTATAAAAGAAAATTTGTCGGCCAAATTAAATGCAGAAGTTACATTATCCCATTTCCTTCTAGGGGCTGCCTACGGGCTCTTCAAACCCGTTGCAACGAGTTACGAACATTCGTTATTTTGTTTTTAGAAAACTATTTAACAGGCATTATATTTGTGTGTCTACGAAAAGAACAAACACTTCAACTATGTCGCTATAATTTTAAAAATTCGGCTTTATTAGAAACTTTATTTTCTGGCCCCTAACGGCAAAAAATAATGACTATACCAGACTGCCGTATCTGGAAAATTAACAATCAGATTTGAAAAACACAACTGAGGAGTTTATTTTTAAAACTGCACATCTGCAATAAATTAAAAAGTCTGTTTATGGCCGATTCTGTTCAAACCACCACATAAACTAAATTAGACGGAGAAATGATTTCTTATCTAAATTATATACTTTAGATAAAACAAATATTTTACCGTATGGTTTAGTTGACGTGGTCTGTTCAGAATGGACCATGAACAAAATTTTAATTTTTTGGAGGTATCCAGTTTTTAGAATAAGCTCCTCAACTATAGATACAAGCGTTAAGACTTCGAACTACGCTGACCACAAATAAAATAATGTGGTCACCGCTTAAAGTCCCATAGGAAAAAGGATAATAGTGAAGTACTGCAAGCCATTTGAGTGGCTTGCGCGGAGAGGCGATAATGTATTACATTCGCCAGTCAACGGCAACCTTACCGCTCCTGCCTCACACACACAAATACAGCTTACCTACGGAGGGACCTTAAGGGCGTTCACGTGGCAAAAATTAAACATTTTATATTTGTTTGGCATAGTGTTAGTTTCATAGACGTTACTTGTGACTACATTTTCCACTTGTAGAAAATTTTTAGCGCTCATAGTTTTCTCATAGCGGCACGTCAAAGTCACAATTTGCAAGTTACAGGAACATAGGTTTAACAAAAACCAAGTGACTTACTCGAATGAAATAATTTACACTGAAATAAGATATAATTGGCACTATGCTAAAAGATTAAAAAACACAGAAATGAATTCCTTTGTACTTTTTAAAAAAATCCGAAAATGACGAAAATTTACCTAACTTATTGAGATTTAAAAAAAAGACTAAATGACTTTGTTCAGAAAAATACGAAACCGTAGTAAAATTAAATTTAAATAAACATGGCAATTATTTTAGTCATTTAATTTAATTTTAAAGTGAAAAGAAAACAATTTCGCGTTTTAAATTATCAACTTAATGTAACTTAAAATTCAGGAGAGCTCTGTGATTGGTAAGTTTGGTGCACTAGCGATATCAGCGCTCAAGTGGCAGAAATTGTCCCTGTGGCAGACTTCTAGCATTGATCTTTCTAACCTGTAGTATAATTAACCTGGTGTGTTATTGGGAATTTGTTTCTGGACATCCTATATGTATATATACATATATACACACACATACACACTCGACTGAAGCTCTAAGACACCAATTACCTACTCTGCAGGCGGCGCTTTAAGAGTGTGTGATATATAATTCAGCACTAAAAGCATCAGTTTAGAATTGTAGGTTTCTCGAAGGCTTAAAACAGCAATCCCAGACAATTGTTTTTACCAACTTTCTGAGCAAATTTTTTTCTCGAGTAACGTATTTCTGAAGAACAATATTTGACGCCGAGATATCGTACATTTATTTGCAGCGCAAGAAATCACGCTAAACAAATGCATTCTTCTGAGTAAACGTTTGCTCATAAAGTTGGCAAATAGTCCAGTCAACGAAGACCAAAAATTGTAGAATAGGGGGAAAAAATCGTGTAGTCGCAAATTTTTGTACAGTGGTAGGGGGAAGTGTCATGAACAACATACTAAAAGTCCTGACCGATGGGGTATGAGCGAGGAGGTGGGGGGGGGCCATTTAAAGGTCCATTTTTTACGTTTTTCTTTAATAACTCGAAAACCATGGCTTCTAACGAAAATGTATTAAAGTACAAAATTAAAGTAAATAAAATATTCTTCAAAAAATGTCTACATAGTTTTTCTCTAGGATGATTAGTTTGCGAGATGCAGGGGATGTAAAAATCGTGTATTGTTGAAATATAGTCTTTTAATTGTATACAAATCATGTTTAATGTTGAAAGAAGTGGTTTCAGACAGAATACTAAGTGTGTGTACAACATCTAAGTGCCGTAGCAATGTATTAAAGGATAAACTGTGTACTGATGATATCCGAGGGGTGGAGGGTTGGAGGGTAAGATGTTTTGGCTCGGATGATTCTGGAAGAAGCCGGCATCTCGGAAGAAGAAAAGATGAATATTACCAGCATTTTGAGCAATGTGGAAGATCTTACTGTACAAAAAGTTGAGGGGGATGCTAGGTTGACATCAATTTTAAATAAATTCAAGAAACAGCTGGATAGTGTCAAGGAGAATGGACCTACTGCTGCTTTGTGGGTGCAGTATTATAACATGGTTTCATTGATAAAGAAGTTCATAGATTGTGAGCGTCGTGGAGATTGGAATGGCCACTTGTCATGTGTTTAAACTATGGTACCATTTGTCATAGACATAGCCCGATATACATTAAATGTACATATTGAAGGGATAATTTGTGTAAATATCATTAAAGACTGTCCATTAGAATTAAGTGTCAGATGTTCTTAGTATTAAGCGGTGGCAATCACGGCAATATAAAACAGGCTAGAATTGTAGTACAGAGTTGGTTCAAGTTTTGTTGTACTCTGTGTAAATAGTATTATGTGATAGGGATGATAGTAGGATGATTAGGGAGAGTTAATGTATATTTTATATGTTGGACTGGGGAGATTATGAGATGAGAGCCAGGGTAGTCGCCCACACATCTGTAAGTACTCTGGGCTGTGTAGCCGTCAACAGTGACGAAGTGCCGGTCGACCCTCCTGCCGCCTGGCCGTGGTCACCAGGGGGTGGGGGCGAGGAGAGCTAACCAACGGCCAACTCTCCCAACTGTTTAATTTAAATTTTAAGTATTTGTATATGTTTTGCAATAAGTATAGTTAATTGTAATAAAGAATTATGTCAAAATTAGATAAATGTAAACTGTGATTTTATGAAATAAATTCACCACGAAATATGGTCGTAATCGCCCGAATTCGGAGCAATACCGGAAGGCCGGGGATTTGAAACAAAGCTCCTGATTGGCTGGGGGGAGCCGCGTCTGAATCGTCGCTTGGCGTGCGTGCCGGCAGCGGTGCCGGGAGAGACGAGTCTAGGACTTAGCCGCGGACAGACGCGTGTGTCCGTGTCCCGCGGGTCCGCGTCTCGGTAGGCCACCAGGGGTGTGTTACCAAGAGCCTTTATTACGCGGTTAATTACATTTAATTGTCGGGCAAAGGCGATTAGACGTCCGCCGATTTAATCGCAATTCGCAGGCCAAGAAGCTGACTCAGTGGCCTAAAAGCGGTGCGGGAGGTCGTTGTGCGATTCCTGCCGCGAATAAGGGCGTTTACGACCGTGTGGAGTGGGTTGCCATATAAAGAAATAGCGCTCGTTTCACTTGGTAGTTTGGACCCATATAGACTCTCGCAAAGTAAGTGTTGAGTGGTTGGTCACTTACTGACCTTGATTGACTTGTGATCGGGAGTAAATCAAACCCGCTGGGCTAGTCGAGGCAATTCCTGGCACGGGATAGATTTAATCAAAGCCTACATTGATTAATCAATTAATTAAAATAAAGTAACTCCGATCTTAAAACTGCGTGGGAGTTACACATTTTTCCATGCAAGTGGTCATTTTCAATATGCAAAACGTGCCCATCTTTATGTGCAAGACATGCTATTATTGAAAATAGCCACCCACATGTGTTTAAAGACTTTTGCAGATAAAGGATATTTCACCATTAATCGGATTGCTTCACGATGGGCAGAGGTTTGGTCAGACATAACCATAGAGCAGACTCTAATGTGGTTCTTTAAAAGCTCAGGTGGCCTGACACGAGGAAGAGGAATAACTGATTCTGTTCCAGCTAAGTGGGTTGGTGGGTCTCCTGGTGCAACCGCCATCTGCTCGTCATTAGAGAAGTTTGCTGGAGTGACTTTTTCAAGTGGGGAGCAGCATGTTGATTCCCGGGTCTCACGGCAAAATCGAGATGAACAAGACAGGGAATAGATTTATGAATGGTTCAATGACCACCCTCCTTTTCCAAAAATGAATTCACTCATGTCTCTGTCGAAAGAAATAATCGGAAGCTCAGAAATAAATAGCCACCTAGCCTTAGAAATTGGTACTGAAACCATGCAAAATTTTGTTGGTTGTAATTTCGGTGACATGAAACAGTCTAAGAAGAATGTCACATTGTCATTGGCTAGTATGAGCAATGCAGTTAAAGTGAATGGTGAAACAGTGACTGTAGACCCTCAGACAATTTTTCAAAGAGCTGCCATTGCAAAAAAAAAAAAAAAAAAAAAAAAGTGATGAAGATGTTGCACAGCTTATGGAATATGAATTATCTCAATTCCCATTGGCTCTCTTCAATAATGGGGCTCTAAGGAAAGGAAAGAAGTCCTCTCTCTACGAGGTTTTTCCAGGGGATAATTATGTAACTCATGCTCTAAGAGCGAGTATCAACGTAGTAGATGGTGGCTTCCTCCTACACAGTGTGAAATGGAATGTGGGTACCAAGATTTCTGTACTTTGCGATCAATACATAGATTATACAATCAAACATAATGGTCAAAACTGATACCAACAGTACAAAACAAGCAGAGCAGAAGAGAAGGGGCCTCACAAATCTTCAGTTGACATTCATTCTGATGAAAGCACGAACATAACCGTTCAACAACAGCATTTTCTCGCAAACGGAAGGAACAAAACCAGACTTATACAACTACTCAGTGACAAAATGACAGCAACAGGATTAGAGACAGTAGTTACTAGAGGGGATGCTGATGGCACTATAGTGAGATGTGGGCTACAGAAAGCTGCCATGCACCCCATTGTTACAATAATAGGGGAAGATGTCGACTTGATTGTCTCATTGCTTTTGCACGACCAGGAAGTAACATATATTTCTTGAAGCCTGGCAGGGACAAGGTGGAATCTAAATTGTATTCAACAAACAAACTCCAACAACTTCCTTTTGCTGACAGCATCCTCCTTCTCCACGCTTTTAGTGGGTGTGACACCACATCTGCCATTTACAAGAAGAGCAAAGGAGCAATGGTTAAGCTGTTCATCAAGATTCCCAGGCAAATGAAAACATTATGCGACATCTTCACTAATCCGTCAACACCAGCAGAAAAAGTCGCACAGGCTGGTGAGAAGATGTTCTTAGAAATCTACCGAGCGACTGCAGATCGGCAAGATCTGAAAAAACTTCGGTATGCGGAATTTCTAAATGCATCAAGGAAGCCAAAACCTGACCTCGCCTCACTGCCACGAACCACAGGAGCTGCGCGCCAACACTATTTTAGAGTTTATTTACAGGTAGGCCATACATATATTAATTTCATTAACTTAATGTTTTATTTGATGCTCTTTACACCACAGTTTCTTGATACTTACTGCAGTTTGGTTACTTACAGATACAGCAATGGCTGGACAACCCCTTACCTCCAATCGAGTGGGGATGGAACCGAGGGGAGGATGGATCGTTGACCCCAGTAACAACTAAAGACCCAGTAGCACCTGAAGCAATACTAAACACCATATTTTGTCGACGTTTTTCTGGATGAGGGGGACAATGTGGATGCCAAAAAGCAGGCATTCCATGCTCCATGGTGTGTGGCACGTGCCATGGTTCATGTACGAATGGTGCACCGTTATTGGATCTGCAAGATGACAATGATGATGACTCACTTATCAATTTTTGATATGTACACATTCAGGACGAGGTAATTTTTTTTAATCAAAAATGACTATAGTTTTTCTGTTATTTTAAAGTTAATTTAATATTTAGCGTGTATTGTATAATATTAAGGCCATGCGAGGTAGTTTCACAGCATTAAAAAAATTTTAAAATTAAAAATGACGTAGATATCGGAAAATCCCTACAAATATTTGTAAAAAAATATCTCATAGTTTATAGCTACATTTTTTGATAGAAAAATACCTAAGATTTGTGCACCCAAGGTATCAGAATTTTGTCACAAAAGTAGGCCAAAATAATTTTTTACAGACGAACGGAGAAATATTTTGCAAACTCCTTACATAGAATTGTGTGCTGTATGGACATACACATACTAAAATTTTCTGAATACATTCCGTTAAAAACAATTTGAGTTCTTTGCAAAAGAAAACTACCATGAGTGCCCTCAAAACACTTATTTCAACAATACACGATTTTTACATCCCCTGCAACTCGCAAACTAATCACCCTAGAGAAAACTATGTAGACCTTTTTTGTAGAAAATTTTATTTACTTTAATTTTGTACTTTAATACAATTTCGTTAGAAGCCGCGGTTTTCGAGTTATTAAAGAAAAGCGTAAAAAAAAAAAGGACCTTTAAATGGCCACCCACCCCCTCGCTCATACCCCATCGGTCAAAACTTTTAGTATGTTGTTCATGACACTTCCCCCTACCACTGTACAAAAATTTGTGACTACACGATTTTTTCCCCCTATATTTCCTTCGTTGACTGGACTAAAATATAACTATTAGGCAGTTCGGAATAAAGTGAGCACTCGAAAAAGCCCTGCTAAATATCTATTTCCACCCAATTCGTATCTTTTCGCGTGTTACAGCTAACTACGGGTAAGGTCTAACCTCCTGGGACATGTCACTTTATATTTGCGCGTGTAAGATAAATTGTTCAGTCGATAGGTACCTATATAGTTTGATAAAAAAAAGAAGTTTATTAATTATATAAAATCCAATTATATCGCTGTCGGTTGATTTTGTTTCAGTATTGTTGTATTTAAATACGAATAAACACGGAACTATGTTGTGTTACTTCGTTGCCAACCATACAAGCAGTAAGGTGACTATCGGTAATGTTGAATTATATGTAGTAACAGCTAGTGATATTTTTCAAAGGTTAAATATTTAGTGTTCACTTTATTCCGAACGGCCTATATCAAGGATTGTTGTTATGTAGTTTTGCTATATCGACTTTCAAAGAGTGTAGATATCAATTGTAGAGCTCAGCGATTATTTATCTACCACGCCCTCGTAAGCCGCGGTGTAACTTGACCTCGCCTAGCCTTGGAAGTAGACTGAATGAGCGACTAGAGATACTGGCACACGTGCAGCTACCACGAAGTCGCTGCATGCATATGGCCAGTAAATTGGTGCGCTGGTGTTTCTTCGTACTGTTTATACATCACAACTTAAAGCGCTCACTATTTAAGATAATTGGCGGAAAGTTTCTGGCGAAGTTTGTTTGATGCAGGCCTGTAATGGCGTCTTCCAGTACCTGCTCTGGACTGTCCTTATTGGTCGAGTTCCGAGTATTACAGTTGCCGGAGAGCGTTGGGGTTTTGTATTCCAGTTACGAGACGCATTCAGTGAGCGGACCCTGACAGCAATTTTCCCGCTCTGCATCTAGAGCCAGTCTTGTATTTAACTGCAAATATGGCGCCGACAACTGCTTATGTAAACAAGAAGTATATGTTTGCCGGGTAGTAATCTCACCAACTGTCAGCAGAGTCGTGTCAACTATCCCGTAGTAGGTTAAGGCTGTTCCAGTGATATCGAAAATCGCCATGTTAATAATATTAATTTGAATGGTCAGATGTGCTTCGTATGCCTTCCATGAACACGCCGAGAATGCGTGGACTCCCTATATAAGTCACCGCGCTTCACAATTTCTCACACTCGCCTTTGGGCGCGCTCAGAGAGAGGACTATCGTCACTCCTCTCCTGCGAGCGACGACAGCGCTCCGCGTACTGGAACAGCGGTGGTGGTCAACCTTGGTACTACGTAGTCCCGGCAGCTGCGTTGCCTGGAGGAAGGAGGAGGGGTGGTATCGATCGTCGATGCGCGCGTTACCGCTGTCTGCTCTGCCTTCAGAGGAGTCTTCACCGTGTTCAAAGT
>PNEQ01088668.1:7869-18604 GCA_003012365.1 Medauroidea extradentata | reverse complement strand
CAATCACGGGTGTTTGAACTCGCCTATTGGCTAATGACGTAGCCACAGTCAGTGGAACAGCCAAAACACTACAGCTGTAGAGATTCCGTCACAACCTGCACGCTATTGACTGCAATTTTTAACTTAAAATAACTTATTTATTTCCTGCTAACCGTGTCATGTTGTACATAATACAGCATTACATACGTATACTGTATTTTTGTCGTTGATAGCTGACTATTAGGTCTCTTCTTGAAGCTTAAACCATGCAGTCCGCCTTGATTTATCAGACAGCGCTAAAGTTAAGATTTTATTCCGAGTAGATTGAATTTTATTGCTGCGAAACGAACTATTATCCACATTTATATCCTTCGAAGTTCAAGCTATGATTTTACCGCATAAACTACCTTATTTAACACAATTACACGACTTAAACGTAAGTTGCTGTCGTTTGTGTGTTACGTACATTTAAATGTAGAGTATCGTGACGTCACGGGGAGTTCAACATGGCCGTTCACGTTTTTGCCGCGCAAAACAGACTGCTCATTTCATTTAAGTTTTTCCGGAGTTACACAGACGCAATGAAAGAAAGTATGGTACCGTTGTTCATTAAATTAGACGCACTTTTGAATAAAAATATAATAAAAAAATAGGAATTTTCCCTATTATCCACGCGTGAAAAGTATGTACGTGCGGTTTTTTATTTAAATATAATTTTTAAAATATCTTTGGTTTTTGTATTATATTGTTCCTATAGGGAAATAATGCTTGAATTTCTAAAATAACAGATTAAATTAGAATAATTTTTTTTTTCGTATTTTCGGCTCAATTTTGGATTTTACCACAGTAGTATGTGTTATTTAAGAACATACTAATTTAAAGAATTATGTGTACCACCCTAACTAGTATTTTATATACTAATTCTATGATGGCAAAACCACAGTTAAGATGCATATGTTTGTCGCCATATTGTATATTCACTTTGTACTCATGGGAGATAATAATATATTCTATAAACGATTTAATCGAGTTTCACATATCTGTAACAAATTAATGATATATTAGAATATGTTTTCGCTTAAGTTCAATTGTCCAATGGAGCTGAAATTTATCGCACTTCTATAAAAATAGCGAAAATACAATATTCTAAACGCTGTTGATGACCATGAAGGTGATAGCGCATCTTTGCAACATTTGCAGTTGGAAGTAACACCCATATGTTCCAATATATGCCATATCCAAAAATTAGTTTTTGACGGGAGTTCGACTTTGTACGAGTCTTCTTTTTTCGCAAAGATTGCTTGAATTAAATGAGTGTTTTCATAGAATTCCATCACAGAGGAGGGAAAGAAGTTCGAAAATACCTTTGTCTAAGCGCATGGGTTTTAAATACTCGAACAAGTGAAGCCTACTGAGAGAGGGAAATATGATCATCATTAGAAAATGACGAATTTTCAGACGGTGCAGTGAGTCGTAAACACAGGACAATAAGAAATATTTTAATAGTAACTCGAATTACGCAATTCTAATTAACGGTGCCGACGAAAGACTTAGACTATAATATACCAGTGTGTCTGGTGTCTATGAAAATACTTTATTCGGTGCTCAATACTAAACAGATACAGGTCCTACACGAAGGCCCAGTAAAATCAGCCGCTTAATTGGGAGTTGAAGCATATACATAATCATTTAGTCAACTCTCCACACAGCATCTAGACTAATATCGTGCGTCAACAACGGAAAGATAAAGAGTCCGTCGCTATCGACTACATGTCCAAGGTCCCTATGATGTACGTTACTGAGACTCTTAACAGTTTAAAATACAAACGATCAGTTCTTCGGTGTTTAAATTTCCTGTTATTCTGTATAATGCCACTGTTAAGGGGTGTGGTTAGGTACGATGCCAAGCGGACGACTGGAATACGCAGTCGTCAATAAAATCTTAACTACTCATCAAAATTCGATGAGATTTTTTTTGCCGAATAGTTATTTTACCAGCGGACGTTTATTTATACAACACTATGCGGTAGTACGCTTTACTTCCGAGTAAAAAACTAAAAACTGTTTTTAGAAAAATAAGGGTTTGAACCATAAATTCTACAAAAGTAGAAAACGGTCATTTTTATAATGTGTAACATGATAGTATATAGGCCTCTGTAATTACCGAGTTTCAAAAGTACTCCCGTTTAAATAATTTTAATATCCGAAAATCTCTACGCGTTGTATTTTACTGAATTTTTTAAGGTTTTTTTTTTTTCTGTGACTGATGTAATGGAAAATCCAGATATGAACATTCAAACTTTCGACTGTTTAGCAACTACGAATGACAGCTATTTTGCAGAAATTGCTTCAAGTCTACTTTAGAGGACATAGTTTTAATTGTTTACTTTTCCGAACGAAAAGGGCCGTGTGCGGACGTGCCTTTTCTTTTCTTCATTGCAAAGGAAGGCAGTGCCGCTTTTACATTCTCAACAATGTGAGGTGATATTAGTTTTCCTTATATTTAAAAGGTAAGGTTTCACACGAACGTACTAGAGGCTACGAAGTCAATAAAAGGCCAAAAATTACTAAACGTGCGTCGACAATATAACCTTCTTTTAATGGCGGTAAATTGCTTGTATGGCACATATTTTCATCTATGAAAACTTTCTAACTCTAGATAATTATATTTTCAAGTGCAACATTTTGTGACGCTATCTAATGTATGCTTCTTAAGAATGACGTAATTATTAGACCTACTTTAGGTACAAAATATGTAGATTTTAAACTATGTAGATAAACGTTGACATAAATTATTGGTCTCAATTAAAATTCGCTTTTATTTTGATGGTTAATTAACTTTTGGGATAAGAAATAAACCACAAAAAAGTGATCTCATTAGTATTAAAAAATTTCGTTATTTTATTTCCGCTACAGGTTACGGTAATAGTACCCAGAAATTAAAATTATTTCATCTAACCGCTCATAAAATTCAGCATCAAACAAGACGCATTAAACACATTTGTGTTTAGTACGAATACGTCCTTACGTTTTCACCATTAATTTTTTTTTTAATAAATCTCAGAATTTATGCGTAGTAAGGATCAGCCTTTGCATAAGGTGTATATTTAATGTCAGGTTCTTTGGTTTTAAAATTTGAATTCTCAGGTGGCACACAGCAGTGACTTGTAAATTTATGCAGTTATTTAATTTTTCAACAACTATTTTACTTAACCAATTAGCGCCGAGTCTGACACGTAAAATATTACTGTGTATCATATTAAGGGCGCTGTATATACCACACCGATTCCTGGTCGCAAGCAAGGATAGGCTTCAGTACCTGCCGAACACACACACACATTTATGTATAATTATACTCCTATTGACTTTTTTTGTTAATTTCTGTGCGGGTCACATTGATATACTATCTTATATTTTGAAATTTATTAAGATTATTTACTTCATTCTCAAAAAAAAAAAAACACTCGAAAACACCCAGTCATAACTTTTTTTTATTAGCAATGTTCTCCGATTAAAACAAGATAGCTTGATATTAAACCGAAACGGTTTAATCTTTGTATTGTATTCTATGATAAGGTTTCAGTGCAACAAATGGTTTCTGTCCGAAAGCGTTGTCCTGGTGTTTGCTGAGCCCCAATTAAAACAGTTTAACATGTAAGTCCTTATACTTGCTCCCGCAAGGACTCTAGGTAGGCATAGGTAAGCTTATTTTCCGAAGGAACAATAGATTCACGGGAGCACCTTCTTGTGCGAGTGTCGCTCTCATGCTCTTTCGCGCTGTTTTTTTCTATCCTATTTGATTTTTCGCTCATATTTCTTATATCTGCTGTTTCTATTTCTCTCGTATTTCTTATTTCCCTCCTAATTATTTTTCTTTCCTATTCATTTTGTACTCCTATCTCTTTTTTTCTCTCCTCTCTTTTTTCTCTCCTCTCTTTTTTCTCTCATCTCTTTTTTCTCTCCTCTCTTTTTTCTCTCCTATCTTTTTTCTCTCCTCTCTTTTTACTCTATTCTCTCTCTTTTTTAACTACTCCTTTTTTATCTCATCATTCTCTTTTTATCTCATCTTTCTCTTTTTTTATCTCATCTCTCTTTTTTATCTCATCTCTCTCTTTTTTATTTCATCTCTCTCTTTTTATCTCATCTCTCTCTCTTTTTATCTCATCTCTCTCTTTTTATCTCATCTCTCTCTCTTTTTATCTCATCTCTCTCTTTTTATCTCATTTCTCTCTCTCTTTATCTCATCTCTCTCTTTTTATCTCATCTCTCTCTCTTTTTATCTAATCTCTCTCTCTTTTTATCTCATCTCTCTCTTTTTATTTGTCATCTCTTCTTTTCTCTCATCTCTCTTTACTCTCGTCTCTCTCTGTACTGTACTCTCTCGTTTTCATCTTCTTGGCCCTTTTCCCGCCCTGTCTTAATTTTCTCTCTGCTCTCATTTTTCTATCTTTCTCTATTTCACTTCCTTAAAAATATTTTGAACGCGTGGACCTAATTTCATTAAACTTGATAGATGCGTAGTTATTACTTAGTTCATCTGACGTTTGTGTGTTATGCTTAATTTCAGATTTGTGGCCATTTGAACACTTGGAGCTATGATATTTCTTAGGAGCAATATGACATGTTGAAACAAATATTATATTTAAATAGTTTGTCATCAAAGCAATGCATATGGAATGTGGAAAAGTATACTGTAGTACGTCCTGCATTGTTTAAGTTAGCATGACACACGAAAATTAGTTTGTCCTATTTCGAGAACTATTTAACAGACTGTATCCAAACTTTTATTTCGACATTTCATTTTCATTCTTTCAGTTTAATGCAATATATTGTCTTCAGTTCCGAAATATGAACTCAAAATAAAAATATGCTTATTTAATGACGTATTTAGAGACCTACTCAACATATTTCAGCGGAAATTAATTTTTTTGGCTGTATATTACGTAGGCTTTAATTCTAGTATTGTTGTCAGTAGCCAGAGGAGAGCATGAAATAAATAATTTTTGGTCATATTTAGGATATTTCTGGACATATTTTAACCAAATTATAAGCTTTTATGTTACCTTTCAAGCTCTCATATACGTTATAGAACTCTTACTATTGTTATAAATTCACTATTTTCGGATTTAGCGTGACACACATTAAGATTTTATGCCATGTTTCGAGTACTATTGGACCAATTGTAAACATCAGATATGTTACAGTTCGTCATCTAAGTTGAATTTGAATAAGGTTTAATATTTTAGGTCCGCCATTTTCGAAGATAGCTAACCACGAATCAAATATGTTTTTTTGTCGTATTATGAGTACTCCTGAATAGAGGTTGACGGGTGTTCTGCCCGAAGGCAGGTTTAGAACCCCGGAGGCCGCCAGACTCTAGTTACCAAATATATTTCGGCGTTTCTTCATTACAAATTTTATTTTATTTTAATAAGGTTTACAGTTGTAGGCCGGCCATTTTGGATGACAGCTGGATATGAACAAATAAATATATTTCAGATTTCGAGAACTACTAGAACGATTGAACCGTTTCGTTTAAGTTTGCACCAACATTTTGAAAGGTAGGCTCTTAGCTAGTCTGGTAACTTCTTGTTTTACAAATTAATTTTCCATACTCGCCCCTTGTTGTCAGGAAACTCTTAGCAATATTAAACTATACGAACGACCTGGCGGACTATATTGTTAAGTTTGCTTCATGTTCACTGCGAACTTCTAAGCATGAAGTTTAGGTTCATAAATTTAAAAGATTGCAAGTTACAGCCAAATTTTAGATCAGAAAAACGAGTCCCATTCACATATATTAGAAATTTGGACAAAAATAGCTTCCGGCAGTGTTTATACACGAAATTGGATAAGCAAGAACGGAAGTGGTGAAGCTGCAGCAATATTCTAATAGTTGCCATAAACAAATAATTTCTAAATGTTGTTCTTCAAATACTCGTAATTTAATATCTTTACTCAGTGGAATGTGCTTAAAATTCCCAGAAATTACTTCTCGCAGCTTGAAAAGCAAATGGACATTGTAAGGAAGTAAACTATTCGCGATTTTATCTATGGATCTGTAACTAATCAATTGAAAGTATCGGTTACTTACAACAAACTGAATATACCTTGTCATCAACTTGGGCGTGGCATGATACGCAGAATTTTAGTCGTGAAGAAGAATTTACCCAGAAAAAACTGTTTTTAGTGGCCACAAATGTTTTGTCAAAATGGACCTCGCCAGAATATTTTGTAATAGTTACAAAAATTTTTTTTCACTCACTGCAAAACTTTACTGGGAGCAGTAAAACATTTCTGTAGTCACCATAAAAAAATTGTTAAGGACCATAGTGACAACATATTTTGGGGTGACCAATAGACTTTTTTTTTCAGTGTACAGCACTGTACGTGGAAGTGACTTTGGACACGTGGGGTGAATTTGGGACATAACAAAAATATTTTTCGCAAATTTGGTAGGCGTGAAGAAAGAAATTTACTTGTGATAAATTACGAATATTAAATATCCACAATACATTTAATTTATTCACAGCTGATTAAATGGTGATATGCAGAAGACATCCAAGCTACAAACGTAAAGAACAGACAAAGACAAGCTCCTAAATTACTATACATTAAAACTTCAGTAGCTAAGCAAACATATAGCCAAATAGACGTAGGGTGTTTGAAAATTAAAATATATTAACAAAATAACAAAAATAATGTTTTAGTAACAATTTTTCTTGTTCTTCTTTATAAAACTTCGGGCCGTATCGTTCTGCGTAACACAATTCAATTATGAAAAATATAAATACAGTAAAAGTGTCCATAAGTCACTCCACATGTCCGAAGTCAGCCCCGCAAGTAGGAGCGTGCTCACCCGGATGCAGCGCGGCGAGGCGCGCCACTTCTGGAGAAGTTCCGAGCTTCTCTGGCTACTAAGACTACGTTCCAATTGCTGCCGAGTTTACTGGCCAGTAGTAGGCCAACACGGAACATCACCAGTACTCGGCGATCTCAGTAGATGAATTCAAATGAAACGCGCAACAGTAAAGGTTGCCGGTAGAAATAATGAAGACGGGAATAGATCACAATTCCCGAAACGTTGCATTTTTTCGTTGTTTTTAATTTGTGTTGTGTTGTCTTTCGTCTTTGTTTGTTATCCACGGTTCACTGTTTTTTGTCTACTTCCGTTTTTTTTTTCATATTGGGAACCTGGTTCTATTTGTGTCTGTCATTTGCGTTTAAGTTCTATCTTTAGAATTCTTTGTTTCGAATATAAAAAAACTAACAGAATTCCTCTGGGATTGCTTTTTTTCTGTGTTTTTTGTGTTTTATGTATGTTTTTATTCTTTTTGTACTTTTTCATCGAACACATGTTTGACCAGTTAAACATGAGCTATGGCGTATTTCCACACACCAATAAATTCTAGGAAATAATGGAGTCTGAACGGAAACATGTAAGGTGCTATATTATAAATACTCCAAAAATACTTACATTAAAATAGTAATAATTTTCGAATACGTAATAAACGTTTCTTTACAAATAACTCTTCAACAATAAAAAAATATATAATGAACAGTACAAATAAATATAGAGAGAAATAAACCCTATTTAAAACATGTAAAGTTCGTTCCTGTGGTAAAAATTACATCCAATTCGTTCATACACTACGTATATCTCCATATAACATCCAACAGAATAGGATTCATCATACTTTTCCGCCATCTTTATACCTTCTGCTTTTACTGATACGGCATTACTGACCTCGTGTACGCCAATAGATTCAGTAGGAAGTGAAGTGTCGTTTGGCTGCCAAATGGAACGCGGTTAATTTTTTCGGCGGCGTGTCACATTACATCTACGTGAGCGAGTGGTGGCGGAAAGAAAGACTCAAAAGTTCGCATTCTTCGTGCCATTTCTACTAAACTTCGGCAATCTTCGTAGTGTTTGTGATAATTACATTATTCGTTGTTACCACTCTAGCGCGACTTTGTAGTAATACATTTGGGAATCCTTCTATGGTTGGCTCAAAAGTTACAAGGGTTGTACAGAATGTAACGCTCTATACATATTACAATGTGAGCTGCGACTGTCAAATGTGAGTTGTTCATGCGTACAGCGTATTTTAAAAAATATATGCGGTTTCGTTTGCGAAGGACGACATAAACGCTATAGTGAATGTTTTATTCAATTTATTAAAAATATAATGTGTTTAGCAAAATCTTATTACTGGCTTCGATTAAAAATATAATTATCCTAATAAAGAAAATTTTGTATTGACGTCGTTGCACTAATTTTGCAGAAAAGAAATTAAAGGTTTCGTCACGGACGTTACAAAATTTGTGAACACCTCTCAGGCATTATCTTCTGAAATCATAAAACTCTGGTCTCTGTTTCAAACAAAAATGAATTTTGCAACAATAGTCCTTGTCTGAAAGCTATGGTAGTCTAACAGCAATCAAGCAGATAAAAATACAACCTACTCAATAAACATTTTATGGCTTCCCTTTTCATGTCATAGATGTTACTCTCATTTTATCACGAGTATTACAACTGACTTATCATACACACATTTCCCCAAATTCATAGGTACCTAGTCGAAATACAAAATACGTCTTTAAAACTAATGGACCCCTCAAGTGAATTTCACTGAGAACATCCACACTACGTGCATATAAATATAATTCGACGTGTGTTGAAATTTTTAAATTTTAAGTCGATTTGAGGTAACTACAGCTTCTTTAAGTTCCCGCATTTGAAACGCCCGCGGAAACGTGCAGTGACGTCACAAGCCATAGTACACACGGAGCCTTGGCAAGGACTGCTGTCGCACTACGCTTGGTCAATAAAAATATATTTTAAGTCTGTTATGGTGGTTCGTTTGGTTATACGTATGTAGTCAATCATAAAATGTAACAAATGTTATATTTCAAAGGTATTCGAGTCAGAGGTTTTATAAACTTTTAGTGTTACGCACATTGTTATATCACACAATATCAGGGCAATATACGAGCACTGTAATATGAAATAATACATTAAATAAACCTGTTTACTGGCGCAAACCAGTACTATATTTAATTATGTAATACCCATAAATTTACTTGACAATAGAACCACACCAAGTGTCAGCCACGATGGTGCGATGTTTACTCTCTGGGTTGATATTGGAAAACTTAAGTGAGTTCAATAATCTTTCGGGTTAGTATAATATTGTTTCTCAGATTTTGCATGGAACCTTCGATTCTTTTTTCAAATTTAATATCTTGTACAATCGACAGTATTTTGTATTTCATTACGGATGTTAGGTTTATATGCAATACATAAATTTTTACAGCAAAGAATACTTCTGGGCTATTGTGTGGTTTTGGTTTATCGTACCGCAAAAAAAATGTTATTTTTGTTGTATAACAGTGTAGCATAAGCCTACTGCAGTACTATTTACCATTAATGACGTGTTCATTACGTAATATGTGAAGTAACGAGTAATTGAACATGCACAAAATAAACACATTTAGCCTAAATGCAAGGTATTATTTTAATGTATCCTACTAAATCACGTAAAAAAATCACTTACGCGATTCGCATTCAATTTAAATCGCTGTTTCTTCCGCGCAAATATGCCATTTCAGACGTCGTATTATTATGGTTGCGAAATTGGAAAATAGATGGTTTAAAAAAAATTAATAAAACGTTTTTGTATCAGACGCTTGTAAAACTATCTAATAGTATTATTTTAAAAATGCATGACGTACGTGGGTTTTGAACTCGGATCCTTAAATATAGTAGCCGACTACCGTAACCAATACCCTACACTTTATACACAAAGTGTCATGCTAACTTAAGCCTTTATATGACCAGTGCTGGCCTATATGGCTAGTGACGTGAAACAATCAAAATATGTTTTCAGTCGCCTGCAGCTTCCCCGAACTTTGCTTGCTTTCCATTCTTAAACTATAGTGTTTAGAAGAAAAGTTCATTTTGGTATCTTCATATTTCTTCATTGTTAACAATATGGCGTACATTTCAACGTATTTAAAATTTCATGCAAGGGGTCCATTGTCATAAACTGAAATGACATGGCCAATTTCAACAACTACTGAAAATAAATGTTTGTGAAACAATAAGCCTAGTTACAGACACACACCTAAAGTACCTTTTGTACAATAACTACATAAATGAAGGAAAAGTATTTATTTCACTGTAAGAATACAGCATAAATGCATTTAGCTGTGTAACAAGCTTTGGCAAATTTGAAGAAACATTTTCAACAACGAACTGAACATTAATATTAGTCCATTCATTCCAATTTACTTTTTAAATGTTGAAATCTTGTTCCAGCAGACTTCTTACACCATAACGACACAGCATTTTTTAGTCATGCATCGTTCTTTATATTTATAACATCACGTTTTTTTTTTCAATTGCAGATGGTTAAAGAATTCCCTATGTAATCAAGATGAAAAGGAGAGATCCTCAAGTAAAAATCTAAAAGTTTCATGTTTAGTGCACACACAAACATTAAGTGGATTACCTATGACAGGTTTTACTTGTAGCAGGCGCAATTCAAGAATTTAGAACGAGATATGTGTATTTCTGGGTACACTTCAGAAAATCGTTGGTGAGTTTCAGCAAACACTCATTGTAAGTAAGCGTTTCTCTTTCTGTCCAGTAACTTCATCTTAAACTGTAATGCAGTCTCATTTAAAACCAGAAGTTAGCCAAGTAATGTCGTTTTTCTAAAAAAAAAAAAAAAAAAAAAAAAAAAAATCCCCC
>PNEQ01088667.1:0-18501 GCA_003012365.1 Medauroidea extradentata | reverse complement strand
CATGTTATATTTTATTCTGAAGTTAGGAACACATACCAGAAAGGTTCATCAAAAGATCTAGCTTTGTTTACACTTCTTAGGTCATTAATAGTGTGAAGAACTAAAGAAAAGACCAGGGGAGTGGTGTTACGTCCAGTGTTACTGCTGTCGCTTTTCTGTGACCATGATTTGGACACAGAAGGGTCTCAGTTGTCTCACACTGAAATATGGTAAGAATCCCATTATGGGTTAAAAACTTTCCATTGCTATTTAGGAAGTATTTTTACAGTGTATAAGTGGTCGATAGCTTGCATTGCAGAATAAGGTGCGGTATTATTTTAGTTCAATTGACAACTCCATTACGGATAACTAGTTGTATCTTTGAAAGATACAAAATAACGTTATTTGCGGTGTATTGCCGTTGTCATCTGAGAGGGTGACAATACGCATGTGTGTGATGCACGTACCTGCTCCAGATTCGTCGACAGATGTAGAATTGTATGTACAGAACAATATTTACCTGTATTCATACAGCCTTTGATATTTAACTTACACATAGGCAAAACTCCCGGTTCCCTGCGACGTCTCTCCTGTTCGTTGTTGCCGGTAAAGGAAAAAAATTTACGAGGAATATTTACACAGTCGCGTCGTTCATCTTCCAATTTTTTTCCTTCTTTATGCAAACATAGCAGATTGTACGTCTCCTGTGAATCCTTTTCCAGCTACAACTCTTTACGTCCTCACGGTAAGTAAAATAGAATTTTTTTGTGTAAACATGATACAACGATGGAATTAATTCAAAACTCATGGTATGTAGACTTGTTTGTAGTCTCTCATTGATAAATGATGGAATTAACAAAATTACTTTTACCATTATCTGAAATGTGACCTTTTTATGCAACTGTTAAAGAATTTTTATTTATTATTAATATTTTTTGGATGATGGCGTGGGATAAATTAATTGAGTTTATGCGTACGCAATATTGTGCTTACTACCAGCGTTATTTAAGTTTTTGGTAAAATCCAATCCTTTAACGTTCATAAATAGAGACCTTTAAAATTCATGTTTTCACTGACATGTAGGCTAGCCTCCAAGTATATCGCCGTACTTAAACATACAACAGCTTCCCTTTGGCAGCTCGCTGGCACAGAGATACCAGGCAGTTGGCCTGAATTCAGTTGAATTTTTATTATTGTCTCAGCAACCTCCAATATGTGTCAAATAATGCGCGGACCAATTGAAAATGTGGCACGAATTTACAGTAATTTGAATTACAGCTAGTGTCCAAAACAAAATGCGAATTTTTCGGGTCTCTATTCATTAGTTTAAAACGTGTCATTCGTAAACACATTTGTGTTAAGCTAAACACAAATTACGTACTGCGGTTAATACATAACTTACCATTCACGAACGTATGCGCGATTTTAGTTGGCGCAAACACGACACTTTTATCATAAAAACATATTTATTTATTCGCTGTTCACAGTAAATTAAGAATTTTGAATAACGTCCCATTAAAACGTATTTTTATTGGACCTTCAGATGGTTTTAAACACTCTGAAATCTCCGTACTGTGTTTATGGGTGACCACCACACAGCCGTAAATAGTTCAGTCTTAAACCCTCTCTTCGTCTCTATTCACGTAAAATGATTAAGTCTTCAGTTGTTCAGTCTAAAGTCGTTCAGTCTAAAATCACACAGCCTATCCCCGTTCAGTCTAAAGTCACACAGCCTAAAATCATTCAGCCTTAATCTCTCAGTCTGAATTAGTTCAGTCTGAAGTAATACAGTCTAAAATCATCCAGTCTAAAGTCACACAGCCTATCCCCGTTCAGTCTAAATCACACAACCTATCCCCGTTCAGTCTAAAGTCACACAGCCTAAAATCATTCAGCCTTAATCCCTCAGTCTGAATTAGTTCAGTCTGAAGTAATACAGTCTAAAATCATCCAGTCTAAAGTCATTCAGCCTAAAGTCGTTCAGCCTAAAGTACAGTCTAAAACACAGCCTAATATACACCCTGTTTGGTTTTAAGATGAAAATGTTGAGGCTTAGTGACGTGTACTCGTATTTACTACTTGCACTGCTGTGGTTATACGAACAACAGACAGAATCACACTAATTGGTTGAAAAAGAAAAGCAATCAGGGCTTCCAAAGTGCTCACTTTGACGTAAACAGAGTTTAGAAAGAAAATCGCAGTACGGTTACAAGGGCTTGCTGTGTTATACACCGAACAAAGTGTCGCAACGGAGACACGTTGAATTAGCATTCGGGAGGGTCCGGGTTCGATTCTCAATGTTGATTTTTCATTGTTTTCCTGAAATCGCTCCAGGCGAATGTTGGGATGGTTCCTTAAGAGTACGAGGCAGATAAATAATCCTCGAAGACATCAATTTATTTCTACACTTTTTTCGAAGCCAATATATATAAAATACTCAATGACAATCCTAGATAATGGTATTTGCCAACTTTATGAGTAAATATTTATCCAAAATGTACTAATTCATTACGCGTGATCCCTTGCGCCGCAGTTAAATGCACGAGGTTCCGGCGTCAGAGATTGTACCTCAGAAGTTCGTAACACTGGAAACAATTGTGTTTAAAACGTTGGCTAAAACTATTGTCTAGGATTGCTATTGTTTAGTTTTCGCAAATTGGCTTCAAGATACCTACAGTTATAGATTAATGCTTTTAGCGTTGAATTATGTCACGCCCTCTTAAGGGCGCGGTCTACCGCAATTTTCACCATTATTATTTTATTTTTAATTTGTACCAGATATTTTTTTCCTGTTTTAGACACAAAATGTGACTAAATATGGCTGTTATGAAAATTTTTATTACTCATAGTTTTCGCATAATGGCTTGTTAAAGTCATATTTTGCATATTTCCGTTTTAACGACTACACTAAAACCAACTGATATATCAAACTCAAAAAAAATCACAGTGGATAAAGACCTTGCCGGCTACAATGACATGCTCATAAAATTAAAGAATAAAAATTATTTGTATTTTTAAAAAAATATATTGAATTTTTAAAATTTATATTATCAGTTTCAACATTTTTTTAAAATTCAAATAATTTTTATTCTTTAATTTTATGAGCATGTCATTGTAGCCTGCAATGTATTTATCCACTGTGATTTTATTGAGTTTGGTATATAAGTTGGTTTTAGTGTAGTCGTTAAAACGGAAACATGCAAAATATGACTTTAACAAGCCATTACGCGAAAACTATGAGAGATAAAAAAATCTCATAAGAGGCAAATTTAGTTACATTTTGTGTCTAAAATAAGGAAAAAAATATCTGGTGCAAATAAAAAATAAAAAAAATGGTGATGAAAATTGCGGTAGACCGCGACCTTAAGGGCCACGTTCGAATCCTCTCGCAGTTCCTCCAATTGTGTCGTGACCTTGCCGTCGACGATACGTGAAGCCCACTTACCTTACGAGTACGTACATAGCCTATTATTTCTAAAATTACAAAGAAATTCCATAGCCAGATAGAGATTGTTGTTATCTACAATCACCGTAACAATTATTTTAAATTTCGCACGTTGGTGTATATATGAGTGTTATGAACGTAGGTATGATAAAAAGTGTATCCCTTACACAAATTGTAGCGTTCCTATATATTTTAGGTAACAGTCAAATATAATACTGACTTTACCAGACTTGTGTAGTAACGATTCTGATGATATGCTCTGTTTACAAACTGAAGCATGATAAGTATCGCATACTGTGTACAGGTAACTTCCAGTGCTATTTAAATGGCGGAGCCTTTTTTTTCCTAGAGTAGTTGCGCGAAGCGCCACCATAGGCGCTGACTGTTGCGTGTTGCTAGTTGAAGATAAATAAAATAGCAAGGACGCGCTGACTGACGTCAATTTGATTGAGAGGACGCCGTATGAAGAAAAATAAAAGGAGAGAGGATTCGATGAAAGTTAACTCGATGCCCCCCGAGGCAAACTTCATTTTCCAAGACGAGAGGCGTAAATAAAGAGGTAAGAAACGCCGTTCACTATGAAATCACATTGCCAATACTGAACCGCCATCAAAATTTCTTGCATAATGCATGTGTGCGTGCTGGCGATAAAAGGAAACGATATATAAAAGAAATGCTCGAAAAGTGTTAGGTTTTTTTTTTTTTTCGGAGTAATAAGGTGGTCGTCTGATTGGTACTTGCTCGTGATTTTGTAGTTCACGCTGAAAAAAAAAAAAACAACTAAATATATAAATGTAAGAGCTGTACTTCCTACCATCAGTCGTACGTGTTCTATTATTACGTATAAAAGTGGCGAAGTACGGTCGCGTTTCTAGGGAAGTGATATAGGACCCAAATCATTCCTTGCATCTTGCAGACTTTTGGCTGGAACTTAACTATACCTACTATTCTGATGGTTCCGTAGGCAACTCAGATTCGTGTATAGTCAGTCCAGGTTCCCTTGGAACACATCAACCCTTCGCCTTTGATCTAGTTCCAGTAATAAGTTTTTTGTTTACTGTTCATTAGAATTGAGAAGCGAAGCATGGCCGTGTTTCAAGGGAAGCGAGATCGGACTATACATATACTAATAGGTAGAGATACCGGAAAAATTAGCGTGTTCACTGACCTTTAGGCTAGCCTATAAGAATATATGTGTACTCAAGCAAACAACAGCTATTAAGTGGTTGCTCGCTGATACAGTGTTATAGGCCACTTAATGTATATTTTAATAATTGGCTCAGAGACTTCCAGCGGGTATCAAATAAGTCAACGGGCAATTACGAAAGTGACACGAACTTATATTTGCTGGAACTCTTAATAACTAGGGCTAGGAATATTTCGCGAGTTCAACGACCAACATGCTAGAATCCATTATCCTGTGTATACCGAAGCCCTACCATTTGTCCATTACCTGCTACTCATTCAGACATAAGACAATGAACGAATAGACGGGGCTTGAGTATGCATCATAGGGCATTGGATTCCAGTACGCAGGTCATTGAACTCGCGAATTTTTCCTAGCTCTACTAATAACGTGTGTGTAAAAGAAAACGCGAATTTTTTTGGATCCTTACTAATAGCATGTGATATTAACATGCCTATAAGAATCAACAAGTAGAGCATATTCCTCTTACTGAGGTCGTCTGACTGGGAATTAGTTCCTTGTCTCTTGCACGCTACTGACAAACTGTCTCTACAAGTCTAATATTCCTACAGACAATTATCATCGCTAGTTACATGTAAATTTAGCTTTTTTTTTTTCTGACTGCAGACTAGACTGCAAGCGGTTTTTCTTAAATCGTCTTCAATGAGTAGAGACCTGAAAAATTCGCGTCTTCGTTTGGGCACAGGCTAGAATTCAAAGAACTGTAAGTTTGTGTTATTTTCGCAATTGGCACTTGACTCATCTAACGCCTCCTAGCTAATAATAAAGTAGCAAGTAAATGCAGGCCTGATCATGTGGTTCCACTGTGTCGTCCAGCAGCCAGTGAGAAGATACCGTCTACTTTAGAGAACATATGTTATTGGAGGCTAGCCTACAGCTCAGTGAACCCGCGAATTTTTCCGATCTCTATTAATGAGCAGAGACATGCAAAATTCGCGTTATTTTCTGACAGCTGACTAGACTCCAAGTGACTATAGGCTCGTTCAACGTCTCCCGCTGGCCGATATTGTCGTGACTTGCCGCGGAGAATGCTTACACGGTAGAGAGGCCAATCTCTGTAAAGACGTAACACACGTAAATGACAATACATAAAATTTCGTACCTATTTGAATCGCAGGTTATGCTCTGTTATGTATAGGAAAATGAAGTTTAGTCTGCTACCAAATGATAACGCGAATTTTGCATGTCTCTATTAATGAGCGTACAATGTCGCGATACGTCAATTTCGCGGATCCATCTGGCAGCAGCCTAGACTTGTAAGTCCTATACACCCACTGGCCACAATCGATTACCTATTGGCTTATATCCGTATAGGCCATTCACGATAAAGTGAGCACTGCATACATTTTTCTTTCGGCCGTTTTACAGTCGTCTTTGCTATTTTTGATATGAAAACTTCTATGTGACTAAAAACCAATGTAAACATTTCAATACTCTCAAAAGTTAACCTATACTGGCGCAATAAATCATATTTGTAATTAATTACAACTTCTGCTGATTGTTCAGTTTATAGCGAACAGCCTATACAAGCAGGTAGCAAGCGATATCATTTCGCATTATTTCCTTATTTACTACTGGCTTGCAGTAGTCAAACGCGTTTCGTAACAGCCGCCAGCAAGTCACAGACATGACGATGAAGTATACATAATTGGCGTTCCACCTGACGTGGAATGTTTCTGCGAAATTTACGTACCTCTAGCGATAAGTCGAATATAACACGTCCGTCGAACACGTCATCGCCTCTAGGCGCGTAGAATTAATCTAGCGCGCAGTGTTTTCGTAGAAACCGTTTTTTAATGGGACTTCAAGCGATGACCCTGTTGTGTTATTTGTAGAAAGTTTGTAGTAAAGACCAATGCAGGTTTCTATGGCTTAGTATAACGATTACGATCAATACTTTCTCAGATACAGCAACGTGAAAACGCCATTTTTAGAATTTTTGAGGAACTCGGGAGTCGTGTTTTTAATATTATTTTAAATCATAGGGACACGGTTTGAAGTGTGTCTTCTTTTCGTAGATAAACGCATTGACAACATTTTTAATAGATACAAGAAAAAATACTTTCCGTACCACACTACAGCACGGCTCCCGCTTCCATTCCACTTACTCTTAAGGCCTGGTTCAGGCGGTATTAGGCAAGCAGCTGGACGAACGTAGTTATGGCCCGGAATGCTGACCAACCCCATTCATTACGCGGTCGTAACGAGGCTGGGCTGTAGTAATATAGGACGGCCTTAGCGCGCAGTTCTGCCGCCGCCAGTTTATCTCGTCAGCGGCGCGTGATGGCAGCCTTCCATTCTCCTTCCCTCCCCGTCATCCTCGCTGCTCCAGCCGTCTGAATTAATTTACCCGCAAATGGTTCCGATGCCGTACTTTAAGAGGGAATTCGCCACCCGCCTACATTTTCTTTTCACGATCTTTAAACAAAGACAGCTACCGCAGAACTTTTTTTACGGTGAGAATTCGTAGTCTGTAATTCAAAATGGCGCCGTGGCCGTCTTTCGACAGATGTATACATATTGGGCCGCGTCTCCCCTCAGCCTCAAGGCGCGAGTTACTGAACTGGCGTTCAGTCTTCTAGCCCTACAACATTCGGTGGAGAACCTGTAATTTTATGACGTAGTATTTAAGATACCGGCCTAGGGTAAACCCAACCTAATTAGTGATACTAAGGCGTTAAACTTCAGCAATATAAATATATTATGTGATCTTATATGTGATGACGTTGAGCACTGATTGCCGAAAATACACATGCCTGCTCCCTGTTGGTAACCTAGGGAATTTGGTGTACAGAGCCTTCCCAATTTTGAAGCTCGCAAAGTGGTATATATCATGATATTAAGGTTTATCTTACACCCTTCGAATGATTCTGCTCTAAGATTTTCATACCTGAAAAGAACCGCAAAACAGTATATTTCCCGCAGTTTTCGGTCGCTAGTAAATGCGCGTAGTGGTGAATCTGACATGAGTTTACGCGCGTGCAATGTTCTTCGAATGCTGTTCCTAGGCTGATTTAATTATGCGCGTTGAGCAGTTTTCGAATAATCTTGTAACGTTCGGAGCTCTGCGTATCGCTCGGCGGCCTGGACAGGCGGCCACCTTAAGAACAAAAATTCATCTGCCATCGCTGTAGTTGGCAAGTAACCTGTGTATGTTATATTTATATTTTAAACGAGTTTGTGATACATAAAAATATCGCAAAAATCAGTTTTTTGTGTACAAACTCTTTATTAAACTGATGTGTTATCCACTAGTGTTTTTAATAATATCCCTCAAGTTATAACGTTTTCAAACACCAACTTCCATGTTTGTTTTTTTATATTATGACTTCCATTTTGTTTTTTAAAATTAAAGTTTAGGTACTATATGTTAAGTTGTACATTGGGAAAAATAATCAAAATGCTGCACATCAGCTCTGAAAATGTATTCAGAAAAAAATCTGACCAAACCCAGGCATTGCTATTTCAAGCAATATTTAGTTTTTGACCAAACTTGGTTATAAGTGTAACTTCCTTAAACTGCTGCTATTGCTTCTGTGTTTCACCATCACAACTAGGAGATTTACAATATTGCATATAATAATACCACGTGCAGCTGAAAAACAAAAAGGCAAATTGACAAGCCGGGCATTTAAAGTTGAGAGGATCTCATCTGGATTTTACAGTTTCGCAAAGAAAAGAAAATCGCGAGCTCAAAAGTATTTCATAACTTGTGATAGCTCCGAGATGCATGCTTTATTACGTTGTTACAAAATTCCCCATTTTACTGTTTTATTAGCCTCAACTTGCACCTTTATTGGTTTCTTTCAGTTTCTCATAAGCACGACTTTTTTCCGCGCCCGACGTCTAATATCGCCGTGTTTTTAAACAACCTAACTTTACATTATGCTGGTAGCTTGCTGCTGCGTCCTGTTTGCCTTAAAGCCAGCGCTTTCACATTTTCCAATGTTATTTATACACCGCTGAACAATTGCAACCTCTTTATTGTGCCTCGGGGAACAAAGTCTCAGAGAAAATATTAAAAGTGGTTTATGTTAGCAGACATCTGCGAGAAAGAGTGGCGTGTAGAACACACTCATAGCCGTCTTTAGTAGAAGGCCGCGACCGTAGACCTGGCAACTCTGCACACAAGGGTCAGTTTAACACTTCTTGTAGCTCTCTAAAGGCAATGGCTGTACCTGATTCGTTGTTGTTGCCCTACATACCGGCGAATCAGTGGAAGACACCGCCGTTGGCGAGACAAAATAAGTGTCAAAACGACCCTAACTGGCAGTGTTGCCAGATCTATGGCCGCGGCCTTCTGATAAAGATGTCTATGACACTCTTCATTGCTGAGATATTAGTCTCATTCCTACATATGTACTAATCTATTTTGCTTTCTGAGTCGCTTCATTAAATCATATATAACGAAAAAATAAATTTCTTCAAATTATTCTGACATAAAAAGTGAACGTAGGTGTTATATGTATATATGTATATATAAATATATATACTGGAGAGCTCTGAAGCGTGTAGGCAAAACTGGCAGTTTTTATTGGAGTTGAATATAAAATATTTTCCCTGTTCTCTGTGGTTCCCAGTGCACAATCAAATAAGCAAAACAGTTCCACTTATCCACTGCCGTAACTACCGGTTTCTATTTAAAAACACGTGAATTTTAGCGAGATACTTTATGGTAAGGTAAGTGGGTTTTTCATCTCGTCGACAGCGAGATCATTAGAGACGGTGACACACAACTTGGTACAATGACAAGAGCTGAAGGAGGAGTCGGCCATGGCCTTTGTTAAGCAACCATCCCAGCATTCGTCTGGAGTGATTTTGGAAAACCACTGGGATACTTTGCTTGACCTCCGTAACAGCCCATAAAATTAAAGACTAGAGATGATGGTATCCCGCGAAAATGTTTTGTGCCAATGTACCCTTGAAAACGCTGTAGTTTCTTGAATATATATATGATTCGGTGATGAACTTCAGACACAACATAACTATCTGCAGACCAATAACAGGCACATCAAATATTACCATATCGGGATTCTTATTGATTCTCCAAGTACAAGCTAAAGCCGATAATGTTCTGGTAAGCTGAACGTGTTTAGAAATCCAGCAAATAGTTAAATTTTCCCGGGATAAATTATCATCTACATTAGTGACTGTCCAGAATTGTACAAATTAAAAAAATTCGCAGTCGGACATTTATTATTTATCTCCCCTCCCCCTTTTTTCCCTCTAGCTGTGACGAACGCTACCGCGCTTAACGTAATCCTCTATAAAGGCGTCCAGAATGTAATTATTATCCATCTTGCTACTGGCATGTTTCGGGATAGGTGAAATATACAAAGAAAAACTTTGAACGAAAAAAAAAAATATTCAAAGCAGCGCAACTTCCTAAGTTTGCGTTCGTTTCATGCATTTTTAAACATCGCCGCTGCCAAAGTTTGCGTTTGTTTCATGTTATTTTTTAACTCGGTTAAACTCTTTGTGTTCTGCATACGTGATGAGATGTGGACGATTCAGTGTAAGCTGGCATTGGCTCCTTACTCTACAGGATGTATCAGAATAACTATTACACACGATAATTAGAGACACTGGTAAATCGCGGAAAAAGTTGATTGTTTGCTAGACTGCAACACGCTATGTATGACACTGAAGGTTTTGCTACTGTATTGGCTATCGTTTATATAAAGCACTGTGTTCCTCTTCAACAAACCCAATTAGAACTGTAGATGTTTAACACAGAACGTGTGTGATTTGCCAGAAAACTGTTCACACGTGTCACGATTGAGATAGGTACTACAGTTTATTGGAGACTATGTTAAATATTTTCGCGATTTTCCAGTGTCTCTAACGATAATTTATCGTTGATGGGACTTAGCAGGTCGCTATGTCCGGAAATGTTCCGTTGCTATGTTAGATGTATATGCCTAATAAAAACACTTTTGTTGCCACAACAAAATTTTGTTTTGATATGTTCCTCTGAAAAGTAACTTTGACGCAAATGTATTTAGCTTACGGTAAGTAAATTTTGCCTTACAGCAAAGCGGATGTGGAAAACTTCTGTTTTGTGTCACATTTGGTCTTTAAAAATATTTTTTCTTCGAAAATAATACAAGTTTATTTGTAGCAAAGACAGTTATTTTCCAGCATAAATCTTGTGTTAAAAATGCCACATTATCTCCATCACATGAATTTAAAATAAATTACATTAATAATAGCACAACTGTTGTTACAGTTACTGTAACTTTTAAACTAAATATCTCAGTTGTGTACAATATTGTCTTACTGAACTGACACCATCATACGTCTAAGAAGTATAATGTGAATTCATTTCGGTGTTTGTATGTGGTTAAATGTTAAATTTTTTTCATGGCATTCAAAGTAAATATTTAACACTGATTGAAGGCGAACGAATGGTTAGATTTCATTGCGCAATATTTAATGTAAAAATGTTCATAAATACGTTTAAGAAAAATGCAACAGTTATTTTCTAGTTAACTTTGTGATGTTATCACATTTATTTTGACGTGAAATCATAAAGCAATAAAAATACATTTACACTAAAAAAACTGTCTTAAGGGAAGTACAGTCGTGGATCCAGCTCTAGGTTGGGAACGGGGGCTTTTTTCTTAAAAAGTAGCTATGCCCACACCCCGAGTTAAAAATGGGGGTTCGGGGCTCTTCCCCTTCCAAAAAAAATAGTTTTTAAGCTGCAAAATTGTGTTATAAATGCGTTTCCTAAACAAAAAAAATTAATGTACCATTTGAAAAGTTTTTTAATATTTTAAGGATTAACTGTACCTAAAAAAAAGTCTAAAAGGATGGCAGGCCCGGGCATCCTGTTTCCCCCTGCCCTCTCCACCCATTGATACGTCCCTCGGTAAGTGGTGTACAAACATTAGGTTTACGATTATTCGTCATAATTCTTGTTTCGGTTTCAGTTATGGAAAATTAAATTCTTTAGAGAATCATATATGCACCGTTATAATGTCTGTTGTCACACGCAATTCAGTTGTGTGCTAGTTCTTTTAAGGCATTTGAACCCGTCAAATGAAATAATGAGTATCCTGCTACTTAATTTTCTGCAGGTTAGACTAATACAGGTATTTCAGTGCTAAATTTTAATAAACCATAGTGTCACACTCTAATAGTGACAAAATTCCAAAAGTTAATGAGTAAATATTCACTGATCTTTTTGTGGTTTTCACAGATTCGGTTAGTTTAAACTGCTCCATCCAGAATATGTGAAATTATGCCGATTTAGATTGTACTTGGTGTTTTAACGTAGACAGAATTTTGAATACCTTTAAATACATATTTTTTTTTTTCGAAAAAAAAAAAAAATGTGAATTTGAATTGCTTGCTGCTTCCGCATCCCTTTAACAGATAAGTTGAAGAGAAAACGTGGTTATTATGTGCCTCCCAGCTGCGGCATGGTCTTCGGTTCAGCACATACTGCGCTGTGCTTACTTCTCGCGACTTGGCGCGATGCTAATGACGGCGCGGTCGCCACGCCACATTTACCCCGTGCCGGCTGTGGAATCCTGAACAATTCCCCGCTGGGAGACGGAGCGGGTTTTCTCCAGCCGGAGGAAGGGGAGCGACGTTTTAGCAGAGCGCAGAACCCCGTGTCGGGATTCCTAAATGTCTCCGCCGCGCTTTGTCGCTGCACCAGGGGAGGAACCATAATTGCGCACCTCGCCTTTCTGCTTGCCGGGGTGCGCTGATTGTGGATGCGGGCTGCTAATACAATTACAAAGCACAAACTCTGCTGGGCTTCCTCACACAAGGGAGCGGGTGGGGGGATACGACCTTACCAAGTCTTCTAACACTACAGTAGCACACACGGGTCCGCGGTTGGCGCCGTGGCCAAAGCACTCGCCTCCAACGTTTGCGATCCGGGTTCGGTTCCCGGCGGGGTGGAAATTTGGTTACCAGCCTTCTCGGGTTTCTCCCCATCGCATCGTTCCGGCGCCGCTCCGTACTCACACAGAAAACAAAAAAAAAAAAAAAAAAATGTGGATATTTATCCTGCAAAATTTATTTTATGACCACCACAAAAACATTTTGTTGAACTAAAATATTGTGATCACCACAAAATTATTCTGTGGTTACTACAAAATAATTTTGCAGGAAAGATTTTCCTACAATTTTTTTTTTTTTTTAGTGCATCTCTTGTCAACAGCGCTAAATGGTGGGGTTGTCACTTTTCACGATACCGCTTTCGGACAAAATACATTGAGAAATACATTGCGCAGAAACTAAACTGGGGAGGGCGGATATATGTTTATGAATAGGTGGTTTTTTAGAATTAACATAGTTTTTTTACTCTCACAGTTTCGGGGTTTTGAAGAGAAAAAAACCAGCCCTTAGTTCCTATGCCAATGTGGTCCTCATCGAGGTGGGAATAGGTTCGGTAGGTATTGGGCCAAATCCAATATTATGTTAACATGTAATTTTCTATCCTAGGTGGGCAGTTTCCTTAAGCGTTGGTCAAAATCTCTTCACATAAATATGTGTGTGAAAAAGTGAGAAATTTCTTTGTAATATATCAGCACAGCAATATTTCAGTTTTCCATTTACTAAGAACAATTTCCGTATCTTTACAGCCACTTTCTTGAAAATTCTACAACAATTATTTCTATTGGCACAAATTTATTTTAGAAAACATGTTTGAAATAATTAAAAGCTTAAAGTTTAAAACATTTTATGGCACAATGTGTAAATTTGATCTTTTATTTGCCTAGGCACTGGCCAAATTTTTATTGTTTAGTGTCAAGTAGTTTCTGCTTTTATGCGTATTTTAATAACCTTAACTTTAAAGACGACTTTAAAGACCGCCATGCTCTCCTTAATGACAAATGATATTCACATCTTCGTCTTTTTTTTTTTTTTTTAAGGTTTCACCACACAAATTAACACATAACGACGCACGCCATGATATTTGTAGTAATGTTATAAACATTTACAGCAGCTTGCATGGCTTGCGTAATCAGTTCGACAGTCTGCACGACAATGGCAGAGTCTATCCTGATTTGTAGTGTAGATTATCCACATATCACAGCATCCCTCATACAGACCTTATTTGTATCCTCCTGAGTGTAATGTGTTTGAGATCTGTTTGTGACGTTGTCAGAGTTGGATTTTTTTGGAGCTGAATTGCGAAAACGGGAATAGGGATTTGCATGTTAAATTATGTTTGATGTGGCTCAACAGGCGAACCTACATATGTGATGCAGAAAGAGAAAGGGGACCTCTTGTCGGAAAAATTCTAATTTACTTTTCAATTGATTCTGTTAAAGGGTAAAAAAAATGAACATTTTGATACAAAATATACTCCTCTTCCTCAATTTTAACTATACAAATGATTTCTTGAATTTTAATAACACTAATACATAGTTTTGTTTTATAGCTCTCCTGGAAAAGTTGCTTGGCCGACAAGAGGCTGTTTTTTCCTTTCCGCAGCACACATGATAGCTCCGTCCAAAAGGAAAATAACTCAAGAAATTGCATTTTCGAGTTATGTACAGCAATGTGTAAAATTTTTCTTGAAAGTTAACCCTTAATTCTCTTGCAATAATTCTGAATGACAAATTAATGAAAGATTTCATTATTAATTATGTCAAGCAGTTTACCAAAAATTCATCCTATGCTTAATCGAAGAGAAAATTTTTATAATACAATTTGAATAAATATTATAACTCAAAACTGAACATACAAAATAATTGTCTAAACACTCCCCCTTAAACCATCCTGACGTCTTGGGAGAACAGAGAGTCTGCAATAATGTTTACAGACACTCATCTCAGAAGAGAAATACCATAAAACATAAATACACTTTGCTCATAAAAAAAATGCTACAAACATGTATTGCAATCTTGAACATGAACAGTTTTTTTCCTAAGAAGGGAAAAAAACTGGTAACGAACGAAGTGACATTACAGAAAATAATCTAACTGATAATTAAATTTAATTTTCACGCTGCTTACAGAATAGGTTCATTCACTGCAAGTAGCAAATGTTTTACACTTGCGGCCCAATATTGACTGTTTGCGCACCTGAGTGCGGAAAATTTTCATAGTTGCTGTTTCTACGTCGCTGTTACGTTCCGTAAGTGAGCGTATATTCGCAGGAATGAGTTTAGTTTTATGTTACACTGTAAAACACTTTCTAAACAATATGGAAAAGTTTTATCCAGACACAGTTATGGCTATGGGCACTTATGTTATTTATGCCTGCAGGATGGCCGTCAACTTGGGAAACCTGGGATTATCAGGACAATATTAGGTATTTCATGTCCATCTGATCATTTTGAGTTTCCGCGAAAGTCATAGGAAGCAGAGTTTAAATAACCTCAAGCAACGAGCTAGGCGTCCGAAATTTGGTTGCTAACTAGTTAAGCCTTTTTTTAACCTAAAAATATGCAATTTTATAAGGGACGTGAATTGGAGGGTGGCGAGGAATTAAACCTGTGAATTGTTTTTATTTAAAAAAAAACACAAACTAATTTTATAAATGTATGATATTTATAACCGTATTATTAATTGGCACTTCCTTGTAAAAATAACTATGTTTGAATTATGTATGTATGCATACGTGTGTTTGTGTGTGTGTGTGTGTGTGCATATATATATATATATATATATATATATATATATATATATATATATATATATATATATATATATATATATATATATATATATATATATATATATATATATACACACACACGCACACAATATCAGCGACGTCCTGCTCTGTATTCATAAGTATGGTTTATAAAAATTACGAGTGCAAGGCGAACGATATAGTGTAATCTGTAGTTTTTTGACCCAAGTTTATGTACAATTCATTTCACTTTACGATATAGTTAGTATCAATTCACAATATTGTTGGTTAAAAGAGACATAGGTTTTCGGTAGTGTTATGTTATTTGAGTAATCTGATTGGCTTGCTACCACACTTGACCACACATTTGATGTACCAACCTGTCAAAAATTGTTATTTAACAGTGTGGTAACATTAGTGTACATTTGAATGTTTCCTATACTGAAAGGAACACTGCCATTGATATATGAGAAACAATTTCACTTTACCTACTTTTAACTCTCCTATACATCGGTGTGGCGAATTTGTAGTAATGTCTTGTACACTGTCATTAACATTTAATAAAATTGCGACCATCGATTTATTTAAATAATATACATGTTCTAATTACGTTCTTCTGAATTATTTCGAACATACATTAATCCTATTTGCTGTAAGGAGATGATGATGCGATTAATCTTCTTACAAGAACTTCCGGCGGTGATGAACTTAACGTAAATTTAATTAACAACGAGATGCAAGTTGTGGCTTCTGCCGCTCGAGAAACGCAAGGCCTCGCTCTTTAGTTCTGCAGTGGTCTCGAAAACATTTTTTAAACACAAATTAATAAATATATCAAAAGTTCATTCTTACAGTTTTAACACTTTTATACCATTGTTTGCATCTTACCAAACGGATTTTCAGATTTTTGCTCCTGAAATATCACATATTTTGTTGTTAAAATAAGCCAACATGATGCAAAATAATTTTATGCTTGCCAACGGTGTATTATTTAAAAAAAAAAAAATGATCTGGCAAAATTGTGTATCGTATGACTGTACGCAGCCCGAAATTTTTTCAAAGCATCTGGTTAAAAACTTTGAAATTGTTGGAAATAAATGAAAGACCCTGGTCTTACGCGCACGGTCTACAACAATTTTCACCGTCATATTTTTTATTTTTATGTTTGTACAATTTTTTTTTGTATTTTAAACATAAATGATTTAATTTTGCTGGTATGAAATTTTTTTTATCTCTCTTAGAGTTTTTTTTTTTTTTTGCATAATGGCTTGTCAATTCAAAATTTGCATGTTACGGTTTTAAAGACGACACTAAAACCAACTCACTTACCAAACTGATAAAAATTCACAGTTAATAATGACGTTGTAAGTTACAAGCTCTTCTATATAAAAAAAGTTAATTGAATATTTTTGTATTTAAAATAAAAATGCTGAAATAAAAATAAAAAATTTAACAAGTCAACAAGTTTCAGAGATACGGAAATATTTTATTTTGTGGTTTCATACAGGATACCTTGTAGCCTACAACATCGTTATTCACTGTGAATAGCCTAGATGTTTTCGGATTATTTTATTCACAAGCGGAAGGTTTATAGTTAATATAAAGCAGTTTGAGAAACAAACGTTGTATATAGTGTTCAGTGGTTATCAATATTTTACACAAATAAAATTTACACACTTAATTTTCAAGGTTGAATTTTTCCCTAAATATTTTCGTGGAACTGTAAGTCGCATTATACAGCGTGCCTTATTTTTTATAAGCTTTGGTCCCCTGGACTTTGTCCTGATGTTTTAGAAATATCATATATATATATATATATATATATATATATATATATATATATATATACATACATAAATATGTCTTCTTGCGACGTTGCTTTATGTCTCGTAAACTAGACAGTGGCACATAAGAAGTATAATGTTATATTTGTAACATTAAAACTTTTTTTTTAATTGTGACATTTTGCATGCATGTAGAAACAGTTAACAATGGTTTCAGTTTTTTATTAATCCTAGAAAAACTCTATCCCAGATGTAAAATTATGGGTACGTCTCCTGTAGATTATTATGATTTTAGAAATACGAGAAAAATTCATACGTAAATCATTGTTTTATTTTGCAGGGAGAGTAAATTCCCATCACCTACAATTTATGGTCCAGAATAATGTGTACCGAAACTTGGCAACATTGCGTTACGGTTGGAGATTTCATGCAGACTAGTATTGGCTGGAAAAAATATGATTATTTTTATTGGTGTTACTTTATTGTGCTGTATTCTTAGTGATAACCGTTGTGTATAAAAATTAAATGAATGATATTTTCGGTACAACGTATTCTGGGAAATAATGTATAAATTGCGCATCTGCAGTTATTCGACGTAGGTAATCATTATTTTAAATACTTTGATTTAAAAATTCGTAAATAAATTTTAATTTTATTTCTCCGTAGCTATAAACATTTTTTAGATCAAAGGTCTTGTGATCAGTAGCTCCGAAGACGTCAGTTACGCCATGTAGGTTATAGCTTGTTTGCGGCCTGAATTTTAATTAAAAAGCATGGAAATGTGCCGTACGCTACATCAAAAGTTTGGATTGCCAGTGTAGTGGGTGGCTGCTAATTTAAACAAGAACACACTAGGTCGTTAAAACTTCGCGCGTTAAAATATGTTGTGTAGCCTATATGCACTAGAAAAAGGTACTATGTCTCACGTTTTCTCTCTTATGGTGTTGCAGTGCTTTTAAATAGATGCCGTTTTCAAACTGTATTTTGTACGCGCGTTAGAATTTAAAATTATAATAAAAGAAATCCAACCGACGTAGTTCAGGTGGTGCTGAAAAGTAAATAAGGAATTTAATTTATAATATACAGATTATCATGAGATTTCTAAATGCTAGAGCATTTTAATTTCAATATTTTGACACATTTGTAGGCCTTTGGTGTGCGGACTAAATAACATTAAAGTGTCGTAAACATAAATAAGTATAACATTTCCTTATGCACGCACAATTATATATATATATATATATATATATATATATATATATATATATAAATTCTCGTGTCACAGTGTTTGTTTCCATACTCCTCCGAAACGGCTTAACAGATTTCAATGAAATTTTGTACGTACATTTGGTAGGTCTGCGAATAGGTTTTTATCTATTTTTTATACTCCTAAGTTCTATTGTTTAGCAAATATTTTTAATTTATTTATGTGACAAAACAATGTTTTCGGGGCAGCTAGTGTGTGTGTGTGTGTGTGTGTG
>PNEQ01088660.1:44522-63297 GCA_003012365.1 Medauroidea extradentata | reverse complement strand
TCATCATGTTTCGGAGGTGCTTGTCGTCACGTCGGCCACCCTCGAAGGGTTAAGACGCAGTTGGGACAGGTATCTATGACGTAGGTTAGGCGGGTTTCCCACTATGAGCCACCCGGGCTTTGAGTCATCGGCCAGCCCTCAAGGTGTTACGAAACAGCCGCCGACCACTGGCCTCCAGGAACATGGCACGCAACAGTATCATCATGATGTCTTATGTAAGCAATTCAAAGTGCAATTTATTTCCTATTGTTTGTGGTTAAGTGTAAAAGAAGGGGACAATGCTTCGCCACAATGAAAAAAAAGACGATTTATTATTATTGTTGTTGTTGTTATTATTATTATTATTATTATTATTATTATTATTATTATTATTATTATTATTATTATTATTATTATTATAACACCCAGCCGGATCTGAGAAAACGAACCTAGGACCTCACGCATCATAATCCGGTGCTTAGCCGACTACATCGTGTCGTATTTATGAATATTACTCTACAGTGAGGTAATTTTACATCTTATGTCGGGGGAGGGGGAGGTAAATTTCCCGTACCAATCCACTTGTCAGATAAATATGTCAGTTATTTTTTACAGTGTTTGTTTGACAGACGAGGGTGGAACAGGAGTGTGGGGCAAGTTAGGAGTTTTGTCAACCCAGAGTGTGTATGATGACAACTCAAGCGAGAATGGAGTGGCGTGAGGAGAGAAAGATGTTTGGATCAGCGCCCAGTCTCAAGACGTGAAGGTAGTTTATCTCTCTGTATCTTTTATTCTTGCTGGTGTGCGTGGTCGGCAGAGAACCCTACCTGGAATGGATGTCGTCGCAAGTTACCTGTGGCCACCGTCTTGCTGCGGCCACACCTCAGTCTTCACGACAAGTTGTTAGCATCTTTGTCACGTTGTTGTCCATTCTTCTGCTGTCTCCTTCCCCCCTCGTCAATCTTCTCCTTCTTTTTGTACCTTTGTATCTCTCCCTCGCCTTCTCGATCCGACTCTTCCTTGGGGCAAGGCAGGAGACTTCCACGAAGGATCTCCCCACCCTACCCTACCCCCCCCCCCCTCTTTCCGAACACTCGGAGACAGGGTTATTGTGCACTCGAGACAATGTAAAAAAGGACGGAGAGCTGGGAAAGGACATCTGAGGTTGCCCGCGGCCACAGGAAAACAGCGTGTCCTCGAAATGCGATCCTGGCAACGCGTGCAAAAAAACAAAACAACAAAAGAATTTTTTTTATTCTTGCCAACTTCGTTCCAGAGAATTTTTTAAAGACCTGTTTGACTTATTTGCATGAGTTGTATTTCATATTTTACTATCAGAACACGAGCTTTATTTTATATATTCTGCACACTCATAAGTAAATCTTTTGGTCACATACTTGACAAAAAGAATGCTTTATATAACTACCAAAGTTTTTTCCTTGGAAATTCGAACCTTTAATAACCTTTTTTGCTTCTACATAGGATTCATTTGGAAAACTAGCTTGTCAAGACATATTTAGAAAATTTATATATAAACGTTCATATGCAGTTCCGTTACAATGTTATCGTAACAAACATATAAGCATGAATTTCACTATGTCCTATCCAGAAAACAAAAGAGCGCAATAATCCAGTAGACGATATTCGAATATGGAGAGTGATGACACTGAAGAAATACATAAATTATAAAACATGCAGAAAATATTCAAGCACATGATGATATCCTTCGACACAATTGTATTTTATGTAATAAATAAACTTTTTTTTACTAAACTGTATCGATTACTACCTATCGACTGCACAAGCTATGTTACAAGCGCAAACACAAAGTGACGTGTCCAGAGAGGTTAGACATTCCCCGCCGTTAGCCGTTACACGCGGAAAGATACGAACTGGCTGAAAATAGAACCTTTTTTGAGTGTTCACTTTATCCCTAACCGCTAATGTGTAGACTTGTACACGTCACTAAAGCTGCATCTATACACGCTACAGAGACTAGGGCAGTCAAGAAGTGACAAGCAGCAGGCCCCCGATGCAGTGTTGCCACATTCAAGACTCCGGCCTTCTACTAAAGACGGCCATGAATGAGGCCTTACAATGAGAGGGACGGAGGAAGTGGGACATCCCCGAGAAAACCCGGCGACCTGCCACATCGTCCGGCACGACTCCCACGTGTGGAAACCCGGTGACAGGCCCCGTTGGGAATGGAACCCGTATCGCCTAGGTGGAGGGCGAGCTCCCTAGCCACTGCACAAGTTGAAAGAAGAATTGTACTGGCGGGTTGCAGCTGCGGTAATGTTAGAGAGAGATACGCCAGACGCCCCGGGGGAGGGGAGGGGTGGATATAACATGACCAGCACTCTCGTCTTGTATTATTCACCCAGCACTTACCACTCCATCAGCTATTTACGTCGTAGAACTGGGACGCAGGGAGCGACCCTTCCTCAGCAACTGACTCTACTGCCGTGGTTTCAATTTAGCTGCAGATTCCCCCCTCCCACCACCACCCGTCGTACTTTAAAACCACCCGGGCGCCGTGTGTATAAAGCTTTAACATTTTACAATACTATTTTCAATATTAGGAAGTCAGACCTCTCGCCTCCCACCAAGACGGGATCGGTCCCCGGATCTTCGCATGTGGGAATCGTGTCAGACGACGTCGCTGGTCGGCGGGTTTTCTCGGGGATCTCCCGTTTCCCCCGCTCATTCATTCCGGCGCTGCTCCATACATCATGTCACCCCTCACCAGACTAATCTCGCTCACACACACATATTCAATATTAAAACATGACTATATGACTGATTGTGTTATGAATATTGGTCAGAAGTTATGTATGCAGGAGCTTATAGCAAGGTAGTGTATTTTACTAGAGAGCAATGTGTTTCTAAATAACCTAACTATACAAAATACCAGTAATTCCAACTTGACCTGTGGTACCCCATCTAAAGAGTAGTCCTCGAGGGAAATTTATCTAACTGACAGAGAGAAGAAAGAAAGGGTAATTAACGAGGACGAGATTACTGCGCATGCCAATACTAATGTCGCCCTTACATGCGGAGTACTAAGTTGGTACGTAGTGTTTTCATTTGAGGCTGTAAAGGGGAGAGATAGATGCTAAATTTTATTTATCAATTTTCTGAAACAACTTCTGTTTTAAAAATTTTTTTTAATTGTGGACATGTTAAAGCATAGAAGATATAAGTGATGCAATTTGGATATCATAATAGTGTAATATGTTCATCTTATACTGTGCTTTAAATAATTCTTGAAAGTTTACTCTCTTGAAAGTTAACCTGTCTATTCGTCCATTGTCTGCAGTTTCACTGAGTAGCAGCTAGTGGACAAATGGTCGGGACTTGAGTATGCATAGGATATTTGATTCTAACATGCAGGTAATTGAATTCGCGAAATTTTACGATCCCTACTTATGAGCTCTTTCATGTTCTATTGTTTTGGTTTACGGATGTGTTGACTACAGCCTAACTAGGCTTTTTTCTCATTTTTTCGTTTTTTGTTTGTTTGTTTTTTCTTAGTCTCGTTCTAAGATTTCTGGGATAACATAATATTGCAACGGCGTGTGTCTACAATAGTACAAGTACGACATTGCCTACATGTTCCTAAAAATCGTGATTTGATTTTTAAAAAAAATACAGCATCATAGTTTGAAGGTTTTCTTTTAGTGTTTACATATATTGTAAATAATCTGAGAAACTTCATTAAAAACACTACACTCGTGTCATGCTATAAAGCCTCGGCTTCTCTAACCTGAATTTAAGTTCATTATCTCCCCTCCCCCTCCTGTTCCAACTGTTCTCACGATTATTATTTTTTATGCCTAAACGAGAGCAGACATAAAAAAAAATCTGTTCGGCAATTTACCATGCACTGAAGAAAAGCTTTGTTACAACCGCATTATATTTTGTCGTTATGGTCCGCACCAATTTTTTTTTTTGTAACCACAAAATTTTTTGCTGCTCCCCAGTAATGTTTTGCAGTGGAAGCAAAATTGTAACAACTACAAAAATTTTGGGAGGTCCATATTGACAAAATATTTTGTGTCCACCACAAACCGGTTTATCTGCGTTGGCAAATTTTTTTTCAAGACCGTAAATAGTAAGGATTTAGCTAGTTATGTTTTTAACGAAATTTATGTTTGTTGACTTATTGGTAGAGCCCACGATTTTTCGCGAAAATAATTCTGAACAATTTGATTCAATACCTTAAGTGCACATGTGAAGTCCTGATTCGTGGCCAGTGATTGGTTGTTTATAACTCTCGGCGTCTAGGGTTCTACCCACAAATCACAGACGTGTGGTGTCGCAGTAACCTTGTTCCTGTTGGCACAGTCAAATGAGCCACGTCTATGCAATAATGCATTCTGCCAATAACCATGAACACAGCTTCATGTGTGCACATTAGGCATTGAAACAAACTGTTGCAGAATTATTTTCGCGAAAAATAGGAGGGTTTACTTATAGGTCGAAATTAAAACAAATACTGTTAATTCTTCTACGTCAAGTACATCAGTACTTTTCTATGGGCCCGACTGTCCTGTTGTGCTTGTGGCGTGCATGATCGTCTTTTTACAGGTTTATTCAACAATTTAGTGATGTACGTATGTTCATAAACACATACGTTCTTATTAATATGTCCCATTTCAACAAACATTCATAGATCTCAGAGTATATCCGGCGTGTTCCGTTATTGCTGAAAAGCGCTGGTCAGTATTCTCAATAACGTTACATTGAAATAAAAGTATAGTTTTATGTGCCATGCTTCTGTTAAAATAGAGACAACAAAACAATTTGGTTGTCGGTAATACTCTGGACAGTTCCTTCAACAATCTATTTTGTACAAGTTACCATCTGGTTTGTAAAAGCAACAAGACTCTTTGTTTCTTGTACAAAACAGATTGTTGAAGGAACTGTCCAGAGTTGTACCGACAGCTAAACTGTTCTGCTGTTCCTACTTTAACAGAAGTATGGTAACTTCAATTGTACTCTTTTTTCAGTGTAGCTACAGGTATAGTCTGTCTCATAAAAGAATTCCATTTTTGACAGTTATGTTGGCATTTATTTTTTGAGTTATTTTCATTAAATAAGCAGTGTTTTCCTCTGCCACAAGTGTCTTTTGCTAAACACACTTAACTGGGTCTCAAACTGAGCAATTTATCAAAATTAGAAGTAATTTCCTGCAGAAATTGGTACACATGATAGCCGTCAAAACTGTCAAAAAAAATGGAATTCTTTCGTGAGACAGAATATACGTTACTGCTGACGACCACTATAGTCACTGAGGCTGGTTCTCGGCCGACTCCTCGCTTGAGGCTACAACGACTGTTGATAACCACTGGGGGCTTACTGGAGCTCTGGAGTACATGAGGTGCCAATAAAAACAAACGTTGGCGGAGATTCAATTCATCTGTCTTTCAATAAACAATTTTTTTTTTAAATTCAGTTAATGGTGTTACACCACATTATATTTACTCGAGGATGGGAAAATAACAGTAAACATCAATGCGCAATTTTGCTATTCACGTGGCAAGGCCATAGACGGGGTATGGAGGTGGCAAAAAAAAAGGGGGAGGCACTTGCTCCCCCAATATTCTGATAACATACAAAAATAATTTTACCCTCCCATTCAGCTATAATACCTTTCACAATAATATGGCTGAAAACTGCTTAAATACCACCATTTTGCAACCTGAAATCCGATTTTTTTCTGGAGGGAACATCCCCAATCCTCCCGCTTTACTGGCTGATTTGGGGTTACATTATTTGTCACCCCCAAAGATGTTAGAAGGTTCCAGATGGAGCATGTCGCCTGAGTCTGTGACCAAACAAACACTTTACGTGGCTATAAACAATACCGCTGACTAATGAACAAATTGTGGAAATATTAATTAGTAGGTGTGTAAACAGGGTTAAAATATAGAGTTTAAACCAATTAGAGAGCGTAAAACATTCATTTATATTAAAAAAAATACCAGTCTGATGTGAGATTTGAGGCTAAGGGCGTTCCGTGGCAAAAATCCATAATTTTATATTTGCACGACACAATGATCGTTTTATAGACTTTACTTGAAACTTCAATTTGCGCATGTAAATTATTTTTAGCTCTCATAGTTTTCGTATAGCGACATGACAATGTCAGAATTAGCAAGTTACGGGAACATAGGAAAGAAATACCAAATGACTTACTCAAAAGAATTTATTTACACTTAAATTAGATATTACGTGCTGCGTGCTAAAACATTTAAAAACACACAACAAAGTAGTTTTGTATTTTTTTAATTGCCACAAATAAAGTATATTGTCAGCATTTTCAGAATTTTTTAAAAAGTGTAAAGGAATTTCCTTGTGTATTTTTTAATATTTTAGCATATTGCCCATAACAAGTAATTTCAGTGTAAATTATTTCATTCGAGTAAATCACTTGGTTTTTGATATTCCCATGTTCCCGTAAATTGCAAATTCTGACTTTGCCAGGCCGCTGTGGTAAAACAATTAGAGCTAAAAAAAAATGTTTACAAGTGTTAAATGCAGTCACAAGCAACGTCTATAAAACGAACACAGCCTTAAAGCAGTATGCCGGCTGGCAAATTTGCTGACTGCCACTCCCCCCCCCCCTTCTGGGTTTCACTCCCCTCGCCATTATTCCGACCTTATGCTACCCCCGTGGCCACCCCAACCCACGGTCTTAGAAGTACAGGTCTGGACACTTACCTATTCTTCAATGCTTTATCTTTGACCCTCTTATGACTGAACGAAACTGTTGGCGCCACTATCGCAGTGGGGCTGTTGTGAAGAGAAGTTCGTTATTTTAATCAAAACTCAAGTGTTTAAACATATTCTGGTTAAACTTAAGTAAGTTTCTAATATTTGTACTTTAAAAATATATTACGTTTAATGTTTGAAAAATAATCTCTAGCACGAGTGTGCTAGTGGCGCCATCAGTTTTCATTCATTTTTGCGGATAGTGAAGGAACTAAAATCAGTCATAAGGGGGTCAATACTTTATAGCAGTGTCCAGACCTGAACTTTTAAGGCCATGTCCCAACCAAAACGCTGAAGTCCCGCCCATGGGCAAGGGAATGTCTCGTGGTGCGAGTGGCAGCACTGCTAAGTTCCCCCGGCCAGCGACGGTTACGCCGGTCACAGCCTTCGAAACAGGTCACGCGCGGCCAGTTCGGTCTCATCAACATTCTCTTCCCCCTCCTCCCTTCCCTCCTCAACCCACCGAGGAACCGCAAATGGATCCTCCTAAGCCGCCAACAAAAACAACCTGCCCGCCACACGGCCGACATATATTCGCGGCCCGTCTCTTTTGAAGACGAGGCCCGCTGAGACCTCAACGTCCGCGCGACAGTAAGCGACGTCTTCGTGGTCGTCGAGCGTCTCAACAGCACAGTACCTTCTCAGAAGTCTGCCCTGGCAGTGATGCCAACAATAGACTCTGAAGAGTCATTGTCGCTTGAAGGCAAGGTCTGGGACTTTTCTTTCCTTCCGTTTGACGCGTTGACCTGCTCGTCTTCTCAGTATACTTCTACAGTTGTGGCGTTCGCGTGGTAAAAATTCCTAATTTTAAATTTGCACGGCATATTTTTCGTTTTATAGACAATTGTGACTACATTTTCCATTTTTTTTTTTTTTTTTTTTTTTTTTTTTTTTTTTTTTTTTTTTTTTTTTAGCTCCCATAGTTTTCCCATAGCGAAATGGCAAAAAAAATTTTGCAACTTACGGGAACATAGGAATAACAAAAATAAATTGACTCACTCGAATGAAATAATTTACACTGAAATTTAATATTAGATATTATAGGCCATATGCCAAAAGGTTTCAAACACTATGAAATTCCTTTATTCCTTAAAGAAAATCTGAAAATAATGACAGTTTACTTCATTTATTTGTTGTGTTTTTCAAAAGTTTTAGCATATGACTAGGGACTGGAAACTTTCGTGAATTCAATAACCTGTAGGCTAGAATCCATTGTAGCCTACTACGCATACTCAAGCCCTGACTATAAGTCCACAAGCTGCTACTCAGTGGAACAGCAGACAACGGACGAATAGACGGGGCTTGAGTATGCATAGTACAACGGATTCTGTCCTGCAGGTAATTGAATTCGCGAAATTTTCCAGTCCCTACATATGTCCCATAATATCTCATTTCAGTGTAAATTGCTTCATTCGATCAAGTCGCTTGGTTTTTCTTATTCGTATATTCCCATAACTTGCAAATACTGACTTTGACATGCCGCTATGGGAAGACTATGAGAGTTAAAAATGTTTTTGCTATTCGAAAATGTAGTCACAAGTTACTAAAACGAACACTACCTTGTGCACATGTGAAATTATAAATTTATGCCACGTGAACGCCGTTAAAGTTCGGCATCAGTTACACTGTTGGCTTATTTTATTTTCCACTTTTTTTTTTTTAATTCTGAGAAGAAAAAATGTTAAATGTGCTATTCCTATTACAGTGTGAATAGGCCTACTATTTACCGTGCGGTACAGTACAAGCTACACAGTTGCAATTTTACCGTGTGTTTATGCCGCAATCAATACAACAAATTAAGAGTATAAAAAAGTTCGACTGGTTGCGGCCTAAATATTGGTAACAAGTGCTATCTTTTCCGAAAAAAAAAAAAAAAAAAACCTGGGAATTTTCGGATTCGTCGGTTAGAGTCCTTAGGATAAGCGTGGGTGAGGTGAATGGCTAATAAACTAAAGATCATTACTTACTGGACCCGACTAAATATTACTATAGTCACCGGAAAAATACGCGTGTACACTGACGTACTGACCCTAGGCGTTTACATCTTAATAAGATTATCTTACTGACTCTAGGCGATTACAAAGTGTCGCTCTTCCACAACAAACCGTGCAGCAAGCATGGCTGCTTTTTGGTACGACATTTTGCACATATGAAATTTAATTAACTTTCACGTATTAAGTGATTATATTCGTTATATAAGCCTATAAAAAGTTCAAGTACGAAAATTAAAGTATCACGAGTGCTGGGCGCAGTTGTGATTGTAATTAAATATGGTAGATCCTACATTTCAAGTCCCAAGCATTTTGATGTTAGAAGGTTCATCTGTGTACTCAAGCAGACAGAAGATGCTCATTGGCTGCTCGCCCACACAGTGATGCCTCATGATTGGCCCTGCGTTCAGTTGATGTTTTTGATTGGCTCAGTGCCCTTCAGGTCGTTGGAAATAAGTTCCGCTCCAATTTCGAAAGTCTGCCAAACTTGAGAGGGCGTGGTAGATAAATAAGTGCTGTATTTTACAATTGAGATCTGAGTTTTTTGAAAGTCAATATAAAAAATTACAAAACAACAACAATCCTTGATAATTATATTTGCCAACTTTATGAACAAACACTTACATACCGAAATGATGCATATGTTAAGCGAGATCTCTTGCGCCGCAATTAAATGTACGAGATATGGGCGTCAGAGATTTTTCTTCATATATACGTTAATCGAGTAAATTGTTTTGCTCAGAAAGTTGGCAAAAACGGTTGTCTAAGATTGCTGTTTTTTATTTATTTTTCTATTTTTACAAATTAACTTCGAGAATCCTACACCAACTTGAATTTTTGTATTTTGTGCCATAATTTTTCTTCTGGGTAAATTTTGGAAACTTTAACCTAACTACGGGATATAGTACATATTGATAGAATATTAGACACCGTAAATCTCTATTTTCAGTTACTGTTGTTACAGATCGAATAACAGTTAGAGATAATAAGAATATTCTAACTGCCGCGAATAGAAGTGAAGCTGTTACAGTCGAGTGTGGGAAGCTGAACTTTATCACTTAATGTATCTGAACATCAAACGCTGAAAATTACGTACGGTGTATTGAATTGTTCTTTGCAACATGCCACCTCTGTGTCAGCCAAAGGGAGACCTCGAACGAGCATACAGCAGTTTGCAGTTCAGTAATCTGCCAGAAAATAGCGCGAATTTAGCCTGTACCTAGGCATAGTCCTAGAGTTTGTAAGATGTCTAGATGCAGCTTTATTGGCGTGTGCACGTCTACACAGACTACGGCAGCCAATGAGCGACCGGCAGCAGGACTCCGATGCAACGTTGCCACATTCACGACTCCGGCCTTCTACTGAAGACAGCCGTTGTAAAAAGTGATATTTAATCTGTCAGAATTCATCACAGTGCTGCGTGGCGACAAATATTTGTTGGCCGTTAAATTATTTACGTACAACACTCTAATAATCTCTAATACAGGGGCGCCATTTCAGGTTTTTCCAGGGGGGGGGGGCAAGATTTTGTTTTCTGACGACAGTGACCTTGTTGCATCTTTTTTATTAATTAAGCATGTATAAATTAGATACTTTAATAATAAAACTGCAGTTTTATGTCCTTAGGTTAGCATTATTTACATTTAAAAATACAAAAAATATATTTATACACAAAAATTCCAAATCCAGGGGGGGGGCATTTGCCCCCCCCCCTGTAGACCCAAATGACGCCCCTGCTCTAATACCATCATTAACTATATTTAGGGACCCCTGTTTTTCGCGAAAAGAATTTTGCCCCACTTTGTTTCAGTGCCTTACGTACATACCTGCAATTCTGCTTCATGGTTATTGGCAGCGTGTCTATATGTATCATTTGACTGAGCCAATTACATTAACGTTCCTGCAACAACGCACGTCTGTGATTTGCAGGCATAATCCCAAGACTCGTGACAGCTAAAACATCCAATCACAGACCACGAAGTAGAACTACACATGAGCACATTAGACACCGAAACAAAGCGAGGCAAATTTCTTTTCGCGAAAAACAGGGGTCCCTAACTATATTCTTTATCTATTGTTGTCCAGCCTCAGAAATATATGGTTCAATTACAATCAACCGAATTTACATTTTATTTTATTTCCTTTAATATCGTCAAGCGGGGTGACTTTGTGACAGCAGGAGTGACTGTACCACTCAGAATCTTTTATTCTTAGATTATTTGAGTGAAATATAAGTAACGAAATTAAGTATTACTAACTATATATTTAAACTAGCCATTTAAAATATACATTTATTTACTAAACAACCACAAAGTAAACATTGTAAGTGACACAATTCATCCTCTTGACGGTAATAATGTTTTTATTGAAACATGGCTGAGTTAAGTCATTGACCCTTAACTAATTCAATTGAAACTATATAATGATTATTTATTTTTAAGAGTCTTCCACACCTGATGTTCCACTATAATGCTACACCGACTATACTCCTCCCACAGTACATAGTACATAAGGCCGCGACTGTACCACTCCCCAGTATCATGTGGTAATCGAGGTCCCACAACATGTACCCTCGCTCCCTCTGTATTTATTCTTCGCGGGGCCCTACCTGGCCCGGCAGTCCCCCGGTTCTCCCCCCCCTCCTCTCTTACACAAGCTTCACCCTTTTTTATTCCGCAACTGATACCTTACTTACCGCATGTTTAAACCATTCCCCCTCCCTCCCTACATCCCAATCTCTCTCTTTCACCTCCCCTCATATTTACTAAATAAACTTGGTCCCGTAATTTCTATGTATTAGCCTGCGAAGCCCAGAACAAACAGTAGCCCCCCCCCCCTTCTACTTTTCCCCTCAGCCCCCTAGCCCGGGAAGAGGAGTTGGGTAAAAAACCTGTAAGGGCTGGTAGAATACATACAATAACGTACAAGTGTAGGCTGTAGACATTGATGTGTGCTTGTTTTGCCCCCGGGAGTGAATGAAAGATTTAAGTGTCGAGACTGGGCCGCTACCCCAGGAGCTTAGCAACAAGCATATTCGAGCAGTGCTGTCGATCCTACCCCTGTGTCACTCTAGCGTAGTTCTGTGAGCTAGCGATACCTTGTAATATATCCCCGTGCCACGTGGGTAGCCATTACTCTGCATTCGTCCACGTGCTACATACTACGACATCATTACCAATAAGGCCACATGTTCATATTTATGCAGTTTTTGCGAGTTTAATTTTTTTTAATCCTGAAAAGGAGCAGATATCCCAAAACCGTTACATATGGACATTTTTCATGGGAGTAATTTGAGCTTCTTCATTGGGGTGGCAAGGAATAAAATTTTGAAAAAAATAAGGGGGTGGAAATCGAACAGCTTCTATCAAAATTATGTATACACTTTTACATAGATTATTTTATATCATTATTTAACTAAAAAACAGCGTATTCGAAAATGCACACGTAAAATTGTATACCTAAGCAAAGAAAGAGAATTTTATGTTCTCTATCAACAAAATTTTGGGGTAGCAGCTGCCATGCCAACCACTCCCGAATTACGCCTATGAGATTGTTTGTACTATGCAGCATATTTTTTTCTGAACATAAGTTTCTATAATTTTGGTTAACTATCGACTTAATTAAATTGTCTTAAAGTAAATAATTAGTCAACATTATAACAAAAACATATAATTTGAAAAAAAATCTGTATAATACAAACAATGTTTTTACATTTCTATGCAACGGATTTGCGATATCTGCTCTCTATCAGGATTTAAAAAATAATACTTACTGAAATAACATAGCCTAAATAGGAACCCTTGGCACTTCAAAAGCGTTGTAATATGCGAGGGAACACTTTTTTTTAACCAAAATATTCCACACGTGCCCACGCCAACATTTGGAAAAGAAAACACACTTCGGTGAAGGATGGAATGTCGTTGTTGAAACACCGTGCTCATTAAAACGCAGTTTTGAAGCCCTACAACATGCAAACAAAAGGCTTTTCAGACTGCCGTGCTTCAAAATGTACTAACCGGATGTTGCTACAGACTTTCCACAAATAAAATGGTATGGCCAGCGCTTGAAGTTCCATAGTAAAAGTGGATTTGCGGGAATCTTGCACGCTTGTTCAGTTTTTTGGCTCCTTGTGGCGATGCATCATTTGATGCTCGTTTCAAGGTCGCCCTTATAGCTTCGTTGCTTCTGAGCCTCTGAGCGCAGGCAGGCGGCGCCCGTAAGTACGATGAATAATTCATCACGTGTGTGGTGTAGGAAATGTACGTTAAAGTCAGTTATACCGAGCTATTTACGGACGTTAAGCAGGGGCTTTAAAGAAAAGTTAGATCTTCATATATTTCGAACTAGGTATTGACCGCGACTTTGCTCACGTGGTTTTATAAATGCCTCTTTGAGTCCTGCAAAGATCAGTCCAAGTATTTTTAATGATTTTAGGTTATTCGTGAGTGAGTGAGAGATTTTGTTCACTCCTTATAGGGAAGTGTTAGGTAATTTTATTGTATTTTCAGTTTTTGAGCCATAACATTTATTCAAATTGTATTACCAATATTTGCTCTTCGACAAAGCACAGGATATTTTCCATGGTCAACTGCTTGACATAAATAATAATGTAATATTTCATTAATTTGTCATGCAGAATCATTGCAAGAGAATTCTTGAATAAAAAACTTAATAAAACATTTTTGTATTAAAAAATTTGTGAAAACTAACAAAAAAGTAGTAAATATTAGATTTTTTTTTAAATACACAAATTTTTTAAAATTAATTTTTATATGCTTCGAGCCTTAGTCCGTGACATGTACTCTTGATGTGATTTTTTTCATTTCATTACGTTAACTGGTTTTCAAGTTTTGTTTGTAGTAAAATATGTAAATTTTGATTTTGAAAAGCTGTTATTGGAGAACTGACTAAGCTAATTTTTTTTCGTAAGAGGAATATGTACTTCTAAGTAACGTCCACACTACTACTATTTCATACAAATATAAAATTACTATTTTTTTCCCATTTGAACAACCTTAAGGGACCTCCCTAGATAGGCTGCGTTTGTGTGTGTGAGGCAGGAGCAGTAAGGTTGTCGTTTACATACGGATATAGTGCATTCTCACCTCTCCGCGCAAGTCACTCAGTTGGCGTACAGTGTTTCTCTATTATACTTTTTCCTATGGGACTTTAAGCTGTGACCAAATTATGTTATTTGTGGCTAGCATAGTTCAAAGTCTGACGCTTGTTTTCATAGTTGTGTTTTTCAAATCTGGTTGTTATTTTTCCATATACGACAGTCTAGGAAATCCATTTTTGGCTACTTGTTGGGCCCGAAAATGATGTTTTTGATAAACGTTCCGCATTTTTAAAACTGTAGTGACAAAGCTTGAAGTGTGTTTATATATCCGCACTAATACAATATATATGTATAACAGTAAAACAAAAAAAAATGTTCGTAATATCATTTTTTTGTGAAATATAAATTTTAAATTAATTATTATAAATAAAAAATCGTGAAATTCCTCCAATAGCAATTTTCTTCCGAAATTTACATAGACTAGGTTAGCTAAAAAAATAAAATAAAATAAAAAACAGAGGCTGCGAACATTTTAAATTTCCAGACCACCGCTGTGTATCGTGCACGATTTAAGGACACACGCACTATTTTTTTTCTGCCAATTAAGCCCCCCGCATGCAGAGGCAACACACGTGCTCAAACACGTGGCTCGCATGAGCAATATCTTCTTTCCCCTGCGCGTCAAGGGGAGGGGAGAAGCTCTGTTTTCCACTGGACAATAACGTCAGCTTTTCAATAGCGGCGAGGAGTAATTTTCGAAATAGCAGATTAGATGAAGCTTTGAGCAGCGACTGCGGGCGGAAGCGGAAACAGGCACGGCGGACGGTTAAGGAGGGGGGGGGGGTGAGACCTGGAAGAGAATGGGCGAGGGATGAGGGACGAAGTATATTTCTCTCGGAACCAGTCCTGCGAGAGAAATTCCATTCAACCAACCCCCTACCCCTATCTTTTTCCCACACACCCCTCTATCAGCTACCCTCATTTTTTTTTTTTGTTGTTGTCCCTCCCCATACGTTGGAGCGCCCTCCAACAACCACCCCTTTTAGACGCCGGCCAAGCGGAAGTTAAACGATGATGGGGGTTAGCGATTTTTTTTTTCGGGGGTTGCGTGCGTGGTGTGTAGGAGAGATGGGGTTGTAGGAGAGCGGTGATTGTCGGGGTTGGAAGAGGGTTTACGGAGCGGACCAGGGGGTGTGGGGAGTAGGCGTCATCCGGGGTAGATTGCAGGCGTGGGGAAGAAGAGGGTTGTAGTAGACCCTGGGTCTGTCCCAGGGGTTGGAGGGGGAGGGGATTGTTCTAGACGCGAGCCCCTGCACGTTCCAGCCAGCCGCAATACGAAGAGGGTAGAGAAGTGATGGAGGACACGAAAAAAAGGGGTCGCGAAAGACATACCGAGAGGGCGGGATAAAAAAACACCCTACGAGTGAAGAATGAACACGAGATTTGTTGCCATCGGTCGAGATTGTGCTTACCTCCGGGTTTCTTATTTCGTCTGTCCTCTCCACCTCATGACCCTAGTCATCTCGTGAAGATATTGGCAGCATCCTCAAAGTTGACCAACTGTTGACCTTGAGCGGGAGTGGTATCTTCCATCTATACATTTTGCATCACACATTCAGAATGTTTGCAGAAATTTTTGGCACGGCAGTGCACGCAAAGGTAATTTAACTGTTGCAAAGATGGACTAACATGTGTTTTATTGCCAGCTAGTTTCCAAACTACATTATTCTCAAATAAATGTTTACTAAAAATATATTAACCTTCATGTTTCGCAACAAAACCAATAATCATGTTTCCTCTCTCCAGTTAAATATAATATTCTGTCCAGCACACCAGTCACGTCCCACTCTCTATTTATATTCCTCCTCAGCACTCCCGCTGTCGCCCTCTTATCACCAATTCATCGTCGCCTCTCCCTGACCATTACAATGATCCTTGCACTCTTCGTTGATTCGTCGATCCCCAACTCGCTGATCAAGTCTTCCTGAAAGTTCTCGCTACAACATCTAACCCCGACTAAGAATGCCACTTCCATATTTATAGTGAACGCGACCCCATCCAGAATGTTCTGCGAACACCCAGCGACCAGTCATCACATCGAGAAGATTCCAGTTGGTGAGCTCCGTTTCCATGACCATCTTCCACAAGGCTAGTTAAGAGGCGAGTTCACGCAGAATTTAAATGTTTTTAATAATTTGTATATTTGTATGAGATATGCTTTGTTTTGTAGACATATATCGTGACTACTTTTTACGGAAATGAAAAATTCGTATATCTCATAGTTTATGAGTAATGATGCGTCAAAGCCCAAATTTGCATGACACTGTTTTATACAAGAGACGAAAACGAACTAACTTAGAGATATGAAATAATTCACATTGAAGAACGGTGTCACGGGCTACGTCAGGACATGTACTGTATAAGAAACCTGCATTGAAAATGGCAAAAAATTAGAAATTATTAATATTAATTTCAGCAATTGTTTTAAAATACAAAATATGTTTAATGTGGTTTTTATACATCCCTTGACATAACCCAAAACACTGTCCTTCACCGTGAATTATTTCATTTCTGTAAGTCAGTTGATTTTCCTTTATTGTACAAAACTGTTGTATACAATTCAGGGCTTTGACCTGCCACTATATAAATATTACGAAAGAGAGAAAATTTTAATTACTGTGTAAAATATCGTTTATATGTGACTGTAAAATAATCCTTATATCGTACAAATATAAAAATTATTAACACAATTAAAATTTCTCAGGGATGTAAGTCTCTTCCATTCAGTCGGCTTAAAGTGGTTGCAGGAGAAGTAAACACGGAATCGGAGAAGGAGGGGGAGAAAATGGGGGGAGGGGTGGAAGCCCCATGGTGGCCCAGCACTCGGCCTGGTCCGTGCCAGTAGCACCTGCATGCACTATAAAAAAAAATGTACCACGGAATGTTTACTCATGTTTCTGTATAAAAAACATTATCCAATGGCGGATGTTTATCTTTTTAACACATACCATAGTCTCAAATAGTATGGGCAGGATATTTAACCCCTGCTCTCTGCGCTAAAATGTCTGACAAGGATTGATACAGTTGGCACAGTGTGTGCTGTCCATGTCATACTTACTTAGTTATACCTATTACCGTGTTCCTGTCATGTCACTACTTTTTCGAATTAGCATTACCATATATAGTCTGTTTCATATAAGTTTGGATGAATTTGACAGTCACTTATGGGCAATAATTTGTAGTATTTTGTGATTTGTTGCACAATGCAAGACGTTTTAGCTCTAAAATGAATCTGAGATGTCCATTTCAGCATTTGTACTGCGAAGTTTGTTTTGTGTAGAGCCACAAATCACAAAGTATTACAAATTATCGCCCATAAGTTGCTGTCAAATCAATCCAATCTTGTATGGAACGGAGTATAACTAATAAAGGGCACGTTGTGGTGAAGTGGTGAGAACACTTTCCTTCAATCCGGGTCTTGCTACCGGTGAGGGTCACGCCTGACCTTCGTGTGTGGGAAACGGGGTGGACGTCACCATTTGGCCGGCCGATTTTCTCACAGTACTCCTGTGTAACTGATAAACACGGTAAGTTATGTCTGCAGAGGAAAGAGGAGATGTTAACTCCCGAAACTTCACGACAAGCTCGTCTGGAGAAACTGTCATAGTGTTTCTGTGTGGTCTTCATTGTTTCGTCCAGTCTTTCTTTTGTGCAGTCGTCATTGTTGTATCATCCAGAATTGTGTGCAGTGGCGTCATTTCAGGTTTTTCTTGGAAAGGTGGGGGGTGCCAAGATTTTTTTCCGGCGCCAGTGATCTTGTTGCATATGTTTTATTAATTAGAAACTTTAATAATAATACTTCAGTTAAATGTGCTTAAGTTAGCATTATTTAAATAACAAATTACAATATATATATATTGTACAATTAAAATTCTAAATCCATTGGAAGGGGGATTTGCCGCACGCCCCCTCTGCCCCCCCCTAAATTACGCCCCTGATAGTGTGTTGTCAGTTCTCGTCCCATAATTGTCTGTGCTGACTATATTTCGTTGTCTTGACCACTGTATTAGAAGTACAGGTCTGGACACTCACCTACTATTCAATGCTTTATCTTTGACCCCCTTATAACTGAACGCTGTGTTGTTGTTGTATAGAAAAATCCGTTATTTTAATCAAAACTCAAGTGTTTAAAAATATTCTGGTTAAACTTAAGTAAGTTCCTAATATTTGTACTATAAAAATATAATACATTTCATGTAGGGAAAATAATTACTAGAACGAGAGTGCTTGTGGCGCCACCAGTTTTCATTCACATTTACGGATAACAAAGGAACTAAAATCGGTCGTAAGGGAGTCAATATTTTATAGCAGTGACCAGACCTGAACTTCTAAAACCGTGGTCCTGAGTATTTTCAGTATTCACTGAAAGAAAAGTACTGCTATAGCTACCATTCGTCTGTTAGGATACGGACAACAGTTTAGTTTGGTTGTTGGTTCTGTCTGGGTTGTTCCTACAACAATCTGTTCTGTAGATGTAACAATATGTTTGGTGCAAGAAATATGCTCTCTGTTCCTTATACTGAACACATTGTTGTAGTAACAATACGCATAGTACTGACAATCAAGCTGGACTGTTATGCCTATTAAAACAATAGTATGATGCCTACAACAACACTGTTGCTTCATTATGTCAATGTTATTTAGTTTGTTTTTCATTTGTGTTTTATTTGTATTTATACGTAGGTCTTCTTTTACTTGACATATTCCCATGTGGATTTTATTACGCATTTAAATTATATGTGTATGTTCTGACTGCAGCTAATCTTGTTTTTTTTTTTTTTTTTTTTTTTTTTTTTTTTTTTTTTTTTTTTTTTTTTTTTTTTTTTTTTTTTTTTTTTTTTTTTTTTTTTTTTTTTTTTTTTTTTTTTTTTTTTTTTTTTTTTTTTTTTTTTTTTTTTTTTTTTTTTTT
>PNEQ01088660.1:33861-44422 GCA_003012365.1 Medauroidea extradentata | reverse complement strand
TTCTGCTTGAGGGCTTGTTCCTTAGTTTATTTTTTTTTTTTCAGACTGATGCCAATAACTCAAATATTTGAAAAAATAGGAGACACCGTGCAGTCACATGATGCACAATACTGTGGTTTCGTTAAAAAAAAACAAAAAAAAACGTACCATTCGTCAGCAAAAAATTAGTGTATTGCTTCATTTTAGCTTATTTATAGGACAAAAAAAACGGGGTAATATGGGTGACGAAATCTAAAAAAACTGTTTAGCACATTGCTACAAAAAATTCAGCTACAAATTATGACACATTAGTGTCACAACTGTGGAGCAAAATTTTGATATTAGTATTAGGTAGCAATAAAAAATATATTTTCGAAATCATTGCAAAACTAATGAACAGTCCTTAACTAATAAACACAGTGCGGTCATATATTTCACCGCTGACGGTACAAAAGTTAACGTCTAAACCCATAATTTTATACATAATTTTTTTAATATTGAGTCTGTCGTGAAAGTTTAAGAAAGTGTTACCTTATCGTGAACAATTCAATGTGAGATTTTGCTCACGAGTTTTAAAACTTAATTAAATATAACATTATCTTGGTTCTTCGAACTCTGCACTTCACAAGCCGCACAGCAACATCTTTCTTCACACGATGTCTGTATATTTATGTCATAAAAAGTTAAATGCGTTTTTTTTTAATTCGCGAACATTTGACTATAGGTCGTTCGGAATAAAGTGAGCACTGAAGATTTAACCTTCGAAAAATATCACCAGCTATTACTGCACATAATACATCATCATCAATAGTTACCTTACAACTTTTACGGTTGGCAGCAACTTTATGAATATAGTTCCGTATATTTTCCTATTTAAATGCAACCATATACAAATAAAATCAACAGAAATCGACGTATTTGTATGTTATATAAATAATAAACTTTTTAAAATTAACCTGTGTAGGTTCCTACCGACTGCACAATTTATTTTACACTCGCAAACATAAAGTGACGTGCCCAGAGAGGTTAGATATTTCCCATCGTTAGCCGTTACACGCGGAAAGATACGAATTGGTTGGAAATAGAACTTTAGCAGAGCTTTTATGAGTGCTCACTTTATCCCGAACAGCCTATACCAGTTTTAAACGTACAGCAGAGTCGAAAGAAATTGAGTTTTGGAGTCTGTTGGCAAGTAACTGAAAAGTTTCAAAATGAACCACATCTAAAAATTGCTGTACGTATTATTTTGTTTTCTTGAAGAATTTTTAGCGTTCAATTGCATATTTATTGTAGGCCTATGCGTTCAGACTTGCTACGCTACAAATCAGTTCCTGCAAAATTAATTTTGTGAAGGAAAAAATTTAAATACTGCTTCCGCTACGTGAATCATATTAATATATGTGAAAAGTTTCACGAAGAAAGTGACAATCAGGTTTTTACTCTTTATTTAAGTACCACAGTTAATAAAATAAGAAAGAGAATGTTAAATAACACATCTCGCAGCCACTTAAACTGTCTGTTAAATAGTACATTTACAGTACAGAATTCTCGGTGATATTAAAGTACATTATACGTTATTAACATCCCTCTTCTCTTTAAATTATCTTAAAATGTTTTCATTTTGAGACTTACTCCTCCATAGGGTGAAAGAATATTAATTTTTTTCTCTTTCTCGCTGGAATGGTTATGTAGATGTCCACTAATGAATTATCGTGATTTTGAGTGGCGTGCTTAATTGGCTTGTAGGCGGAAAGTAATTAAATTGAAACTTCCTCCCAGTTCTTTTTATTGCACCCAGTGGATAAAGGAGCGAAGGGGAGGGGGTGGGAGTCGAGATCAGGGGGTTGTGAACGCGAGAGGGTGGAAAGAGAGAGATGAGAATAACAAGGAAAATATTTTTCACCCCTGCTTTTCCCCTTGTCGTAGCAGATGACGTGATTTATTCCCCCTCGTCTCTACGTGTGTTATTATATTTGAGAGATGAATATTGGTTTATTAAACTCGTGGGCGACTGGAATTACACTGGATTGCGAAGCGAGGTGTGCGACTCTGGTCTTAAATCACTTTTTTTTTCTGTCTGCGAGCAGGATTTCGCTTGTTGAAACAAAGGTAAATATTTTCCTCCTAGTTCTCCTATTTACTTGCAGAGTTACTACATGATTTCGTCCATTTTCTGGAACTGCCAATTACTTCGATTTACGTGAGGAAGATTTCTTGTCTTGGTTTTTAAAAGCGTTATTTGTTATTGATGGAATATTGTACAGCAATTTTATTGGCTGAATGCAAATATGAAAGTAATATGCAATACGTAAATCCGTTACATGTGAATAAGTGGATTACACATACACACACGCATACATACATATATATATTAGTTTTTAAATACAAAATGTAAATAATGAAAGGCATGATTTCAGATGGTCCCGTGACATAAACACCTAACTGGTCTATGCAAAAACAATGTCACGCGTATAAATGTAGTTATTTTACAACAACTGAAACATTAAACAGTTATTTACATGTGAGTAACAGAGTAGAAACGATTTGTCTTTTTTTATGTACCACTTAAACACATTTACTAGCCACAACACGCATTTCAACGGCTATAAAATTTTGTGTAAATATAAACTAGCCTACTACAAAGCAGTTCCGAAACAAGTAGAATTATAAAATATTGCATTCAGTAGTGATAACAAAATTCTGTTACTGCCATTAAAACAGTTTTTTGGTTACATTTAGGGCAATGTTAGCTGCAGAATTTTAACGGGAAGATTCATGTTGAAATAATAACTTGATTTACCACAAAGAAAATAAAATTATCCTAAAATAAAACAATAAAAAAAATATGGCCAAGCTTTCCTGTGCTAGAAATCAATATTCCTTTGCCGCTAGCTACAAAAGTCTCAAAGACGTGTTCTTTTCTGTAAAGGAAACGATTTCTTCTGCATACTGCATGCTTAGAAAATTCGTTTCGTAACACATATGTAAAATGTTATTTTTCGTCTCTTGATTTACAAGAAAGTGGAGAAATATAGCGTAACACAGTCGAATTCTCTGCAACCCACTACGCTTACGAATGAGTGATGAGTTAAGACAGGAAAAATTCGCGGGTTCACTGTCGTGTAGGATATCCTTCAAGAATATATGAGTACTCGAGTAGACTGCAGTTGCTCCTTGGTTCATAGCTGAAGCAGTGAATGGCTCTACATTTAGTTGCTTCTATAGGCCTATTATTGGCTCAGGATCCCCCAGGATGCACAGAAAGAACAGTTTTGCAGTGGCTACAAAATATTTTGTCAATTTAGTCCCTACCAAACATTTTTGTGGTGAACACCAAAAATGTTGCAGTGACCACAAAACTTTTTGTTGGACTGTTTATTATTTTGTAATCACCAACAAACAATTTATTGAACACTGCAAAATATTTGGTGTTCACCACAAAAATATTTGGTAGGGACTAAATTGACCAGGTATTTTGTAGCCACTACAAAACAGTTTTTTCTGTGTGTGCCGAGTGAGTCAAGGGCCAATAACGAAAGTCACACTATCATACAGTTGTATTAATTCTAGCCTGTACCCAAAACATAACGAGAAATTTTCAGGTCCCTAGTGACAAATAAGCGTGAGAGACTATGGGTCTTCGAAATAATCCACATTATCTAATGTATTTCAATGTGCAGTTTTCAATCACTCATTTGAATAAGCTTTCCTTGACTGAGCTGGACACAGTTAAATTGACCGTGTTATTGCTATATAATATAATTATCGTCTTAGCACTGCAACTATTTGCACTGCGTCTTAGGCCCAGAAAAGATTCCCCTAAATTTGTAATTAAAACATTTCAGTGATTATCATGTTTCGCGGAAAGTTGCTTTTTGGCATCCAAAACGGTATAGTTTTGAAAGAACACGCATTGCCAAATTTTAGTTGTCATTGTTTTTTTTTTGATAACTTCGCTAATTTAGCTGCGTAAATTTAATTGATCAAAAGCGTTTACTAAAACAGTAGTACATAATTTATTTTCATTTTCAGACGACTTATGTAAACAGTTCCACACACGTTCCAATGAATTTATGAATATGAAACATGTACATATATACTATACCAGCTCAGCATATTAACATAATTTTATACGAATAATTGTAAAAATTGTAACACCGCCAGACGTAAACAAGGCAAATCTTCTACTAAATGACTACTAGCGCTCGGCGACAAGAAGGGAGTCATTTTCTCTCTTAGACCGTGCTTCAGGGCAGATGGTGGCCCTGCCTATGACAACGAATAAGAGCTAAGTGAAGCCATCGTTTTGGGTGACTCATTATGGCAACCGCCTATTCCTTAACCAATCGCAAGTTCGTAATGATGTACCCGGTCCAAGCAATTTTATTGTTTATCATTTTTGTTTGTTGCATCGCTAATTTGCACTATTCTGAGATGTTTTTATTGTTTAGAGGCGCATCGACACAAGTGTCCATAACCTCAAAAGGTATCAGCGCCATGATGGATCACCCAAAAATCCTGCTTCAACTACGTCACAGCAAGCCATCTCCTGACTATTTTTACCTTCATGCTTAGGGTAACCAAACTTCTACAAACTCCGACACCACGGTCGTATAAGAACAGGTCTGGACACTCGCCTATCTACCAATGTAATTTGCTTGACTCCCTTGTTGTTTGGCTGTAGTTCGTCAAGTTACCGAGAATGTGTGTGTGTTTGGCGCTACTTAAAGGGCGATCGGACTCAAACTGCACCCACTTTTTCCATTGTTAACATTATAAAATACATAAGGATTTCTGGAGCCATGATTTTAAACTGTGAGCGAAGGAAGTATTTCATAAATTGATAAAAAATAAGTTTTGATTGATTGTTTATCTTAGTGGGAGGGAAGTGGGCGGAGTTTAAGCTCTACCGCCCGGATTACAGCGCCAAAAATGTATAGCATTATCGGTAACTTGGTGAACTACAGCCAAACAACAAGGGGGTCAAGTTTCCAGGTGAGTGTCCAGACCACGGTCGTAGAAGTACAGGTCTGGACACTCGCCTATCTACCAGTGCTATTTAGTTGACTCCGTTATGACTGAAAGCGCCACTAGCAATGAAGGGTTGTTTTAACATTGCAGCCATAGAGGTAATATATATTTATATATATTTACTATATTTACTATATTTACTATATTTATATATTTATAATATATATATTATAAATATTTATTTATATTTTATTTATCTATATTTACTCTAAGATTGCATCATAGCATCGTACTAGCAGTTCTCCTAGCAGCTCCGGCATGAGTTTTCTCTTTGTAGTCCCATTTACGCAATGTTAAAACAACCCCAGAGTGCTAGTGACGCCAATCAGTCATAACGGGGTCAATTTTCAACTCAAGTGTCCAGACCTGTTCCTCTATGGCCGTGGTCCAGACCTGTTCTTCTACGGCCGTGTCAGATACCATGGCAATCCAAAGAGAAAATAAGTACGATAAAAATCACGTCTTGTCGCTTCTGTTAATACTTAATTTATTCTGTGGTTATGTCACATTATAGAACGTGCATTTGTTTGCTTCTTTATCATTGGGCCAGCGCTCTCCAGGACTTGTCAAATAAAATCAAGGGCCAACTGCGAAAGTGGTGCGAATTTGCAGTTGTTAGAACTCCACCTTGTGACCCAGCAAAATTAGAATGTCGCATGTCTAGGGACCTGAAAAATTCGAGTTTTTATTTTGCTCACAAGCTCACGTGCTGGTTTGTTGGTTGGTGATTGTAGAAATCGAAAATTTGGTTCATTCATAGACTCGCACGCAAGAAAAATAAATATTAGTTTTATTTCATGGTTAAGATACTCAAATGCACAAGATCAATGTTTACCTGAAAAAACGGCAAATTCCAAACTAGTAATCAATTTTCTTTACAACATCTCATCCTGGACGTGAGAAACCAAACACCTGTATGATAGGTAGAGACACTGGAAAATCGCGAAAATGTTTAGCATAGTCTCCAATAAAGTGTAGTATTTTAATCGTGACACGTGTGAACAGTTTGTGGCGAATCACACACGCTGTGTGTTAAAACTGTACAGTTATAATCGGGTGTGTTAAAGAGGGACACAGTTCTTAATTAATATAAACTATAGCCAATATAGATACAAACCATTCAGTGTTATATACAGCATGTTGGAACCTAGCAAACAATCAACTTTTCCCGCGATTTTCCAGTGTCTGTAATGATAGGTTATGTTCGGTTGCAGTATCCATGGAGGTATGAATTGTATCCCACACTAGACTGAAGCTCCGCCTCTTTTCAAGTCGTCCATTGGCTCTTGACTTATTTGACACCTCTTGGAACAATAACTCGAGACATGCAATATTCGCTTTATCATTTGGTAGCAGACTAAACTTCACTTTCCTATACATAACAGAGTATAATCTCCAATTCAATTGGCCACCAACTGTTATGTGTTGTACTTGTGTTATATCTTTACAGAGATTGGCCTCTCTACCGTGTAAGCAATCTCCGTGGCAAGTCACGACAATATCGGCCAGCGGGAGACGTCGAACAAGCCTATGGGCACATGCAATCTAGTCAGCTGTCAGAAAATAACGCGAATTTTGCATGACTCTAACAATAACTAGAGACACTGGTAAATCGCGGGAAAAGTTGATTGCTTGCTAGGATCCAACATACTATATATAACACTGAAGGTTTTGCACTTATATTGGCTATCGTTTATATGAAGCACAGTGTTCGTCTTCAACAGACCCAATTAGAACTGAACAGTTGTAACACAACGTATGTGGTTTGCCAGAAAACTGTTCGCACGTGTCACGATTGAGATAATATAGTTTATTGGAGACTATGTTAAATATTTTCGCGATTTTCCAGTGTCTCTAACAATAACAGAGAAGCAACAAAATACAGGCCCAGTGGTATCACTGTGTCAGCGAGCAGCCAATGAGCATCTGTTGTCTGCTTGAGCACAAATATCACACCCCAATACAATACCAACACAACTAAAAATTCAAATTGATTGAGTTATGTATGTAGTGAAATATAGGATAGTTTTCTCTACCTAATACCGTGCTAACATAACCAAGAAAAGCATTCCAAAAATTAAAAAAAGTTTAGTTTTTTAGCATCTTTGCCAAGTAACAGTAATGATTAATGCCAAGACTAACATTTCAACTATTTATGCAGCATGAGGTTAAAGAGCAGAAGTTACTTTTCAGTGTAATACTAAAATATTTTGTGTTATGTTTATATTACAATATAATCATCCAAAAATCAGAAAGTATGTATGTGCGAGAACGGCATTTATCTCAAAATGACATATTTTGAGTTATGTTGGTATTGCATTTGGGGTGCAATACATTCTTGGAGGCTAGCCATTCCAGTCTCTGCTATCTACTCATGTCCCTACCAATCGCATTAGCCCAACACGCAGAGCAAAGAAATGTCTTCGGCTATTCCGCGCCACATCATGTCGGCATGTGCATAGTTAGTCCCGGATATATCGCGGGTTCAACGACCAGCAGACTAGACTGCACAGTCCTGTGTACACTATGTCTTCAGATACTTGTATATTGACTGCTGCACCAGTGAGTGAGCATTTGAACATTTGACGATGTAGCGCGGGAGTCCATGAGTGTTTTTATGCGTGTCCGCCATTGGTTCGGAGTACTCAAGGTCACGTTTCATAAACAATGACTAGGGACCCCTAATTTTCGCGAAAACAATTTTGCCCCGATTTGTTACAGTGACTTACGTGCACATCTGCAGCTCTGCTTCATAATCAGTGATTGGACGTCGTAGCTCTGATGTGTCTTGAGATTTTACTGGCAAATCACAGACTTGTGAAGTTGTAGTAACGTTTTTGTTATTGGCGTAGTCAAATGAGAGACCTCACTTCACAAAGACACGCTGCCAATAATCATGAAGCAGAATTTCAAATGTGCACGTAAGTCACTGAAACAAAGTTGGGTAAAATTCTTTTCGCGAAAATTAGGGGTCCCTAACAATGACTAGAGATTGTAAATTTCGCGAAAAGAATTCTGCAGCACTTTGTTTCAGTGCCTTACGTGCGCACCTGCATCTCTGCTTTGTGGTCAGTGATTGGATGCCTTAACACCCAGCGTGTAGAGGTTAAACCCGCAAATCACAGACGTGATGTGTCGCAGTTATCCGTGTACTGATTGGCACAGTCTAATGAATAACGACTCTGCACAAAAACACTCTGTCAATAGCCATGATGTTGAACTGCAGGTGTGCACAGAAAGGCACCGAAACATGGGGCAAAAATCTTTTCGCGAAAAATTCCCGTCCCTAGCAATGGCCCAATCGAAAAAGTTTCCAACATATGCATGACTTAGAAATCCAACCTCTCCTCAGTTGAATCCGCAGAATTTCCGGGACTCTATACATAGTCTTTCTCTAATTAAAACTTTGTCTTGTGGAATGGCGTGTCAAGAGGGTTTGAAGAACGTTGACTATTGAAAATTTCCAAGAAGCAATACAACTTGATTTGTTATACTAAAGAGCTCTTGTGTTGAAAAGTAAAACACAATTCGTCTCTCAATTTTTACAGTTTATTAAACTACTGTATTGTTTTTCGTAAACATTATTTTAGCTCGTATGAAGTTTTGTCTTACATTACGTGGGCTGACTAAAGTATAAAGTGTGATTAGTTTCAGCTTGATATTTTGTATTCCAGTCTCAGTTTATCTACATTCTTAATGTAGCTTGTATTTTATAATTTTGTTTAGGTTGTAAAACACGCATATTTTTTAACCGGTATGTGGACGAATACATCGTGTATAAATCGAATAAAACATGCGCGTGTTATTTCGTAACAACGTTCTTTTTTAATAACAACATTTAAATATAAGTGCCCGTATTTTTTGGATTGTTTTTTCCCAATTTAATTATGTAAAATGAATTGATTTTATAGAGAAGGCAACGCTCGGTGATTAGGGTAATGCAGATTATTTCGGTAAAATATTTTTTCAAAGATGATAAAAAGAAAGCACTAATTCACGAACGTGTTAGATGTCATCGTCAGAATTCTCTACTCGAGTATTTTTTTTTTTTTTAATTAATAACACGACAGCTGCGGTTGGCCAGGCTGCAGACAATTATTTCTGTGCTGCCACGTCAGCCAGTTAACTTCTCCGTCGTAACTGTCTCAGTACAGAAAAACAAGCTTTCTAAAAACACGGCCCATTAATAAAGCGTTTAAACCTGTTATTTAAACTCTTGCAGCAACATTCCAGAAAGCTCCGTTTAAAAAAGACGATAATTGAGGTACTTAACAAAACGCCTGCATTATAACTGTGCCTGGCACTTTGAGAATGCGGTGCCTAGAATCCAGAAGGCTTACGACCCACTGCACCTTGGGGAAATACGTTTTTTTCTTGTCTCGTAGCTCAATGATACACTAGAAAAAAAAAGTATTTGCCTTGTTGTAAGCGGACGAGTGGGAACTAATAGCCTAATATTTTGAATAATATTACAATGGTATTTAAAACCCTTTAAGTTTATGTGTATCCACCGAGAGAGGTGGAGCAACGACAGCACGTTGGATTCGCATCCGGGAGGTCCCACGTTCGATCCCGGGCTCCGGTTTCCATGGTTTACCGAAATAATTCCAGACAAGTGCTGAAATGATTGATTAGCAAATGCATTGGTCACTTCCTCTCCTAGTTCCTATGTTTGTGTTAAGTTGTGTGTTATTATCTAATTGTAAAACGTACAATCGAAAATATTTTTGTTACTTTCTCAGTTCATTATATTCCTTTTAAAATATACTTAGAGATGAAGGACTATCGCTAATTTTTTTTTTGGAAGGTACGTTTAAAAACACTGTAGTTTTTTGTGACATCTAAGATTGGGCGATATACGTGTGATACAACGTAGCTGTCTGCGGACCAATAACAGGCATGAAATATTACAATAGCGGTTTTATTATTGTCTCAGTCAAATAGGGCAACAGCTCCTCGTACAAGCGAAAAGAGCCAGTAATATTTCCATAAGCTAAACGTGCGTTGAACTAAGCAAACAGTCAAGTTTTCCCGTGATAAACCATCATCTCTAAATAAACTGCATAACAATTTTTTAGGTTATATAGTCATAACCAGCCAACACAATTTCAGCTAGATTTAAATAACTTAATTAATTAATGTGATCATCACTGGATAAGTTGACTGTTAAGAAACGTTTTTTGTATAAATATCCGAATGTTTTTTTTTTTTTGCGCCAGTTTTGACTGCATTATGTGATGTCTCTAATAAACGTGTGTGATTACATGTAAGTATAACACATGTCAGTGTGGATTGTTCGTGTATGCCGCTAGAAACCCACAACCAAACATCTCAGCCTTATGTGCGTTATATATAGAGACATGAACTTTTCGCGAAAAGAATTTTGCCCCACTTTGTTCCAGTGCCTTATGTGCACGTCTGCAGTTCTGCTTCATAGATATTGGCAGCGTGCCTTTGAACTGTGACGTTTCTCATTTGACTGTACCAATCACAATAAGGTTACTGTAACACCACACGTATGTGATTTGCGTGTAAAACCCCACGACACACG
>PNEQ01088660.1:0-33761 GCA_003012365.1 Medauroidea extradentata | reverse complement strand
TACGTGCACACAAGTCACTGACACGAAGTGAGGCAAATTTCTTTTCGCGAAAAGTTCATGTCTCTAGTTATATAGCATGGTAACCCTTTACCCCCCTCCTTTTTTTTTTTTTTTTTTTTCCAAATAATACAAGTAGCATTCGGTTTAGAAATACAGGGTTTGGATTAGGAGGTAATGGTGTCGAAAGAGCACATGCTGGAAATCGAGTGCAAGAGTATTTCTGAATGTTCTAGAAAGTTCTAGAATGTCCTCGAATATTCAAGAATATTTTTTTTTCAAATGTTTCAAAATATTTCAGAATGTTCGAGACTGTTCTACATGATTTCGGACCATAGAAAGAACTTCCAATATGGAACATTTGAGGACATTTTTAACCCCCGACGCAAAGAGCAGGGTGTTACAAGTTTGACGTGCCTGTCTGTGTATCTGTGTGTCTGTCTGTGGCATCGTAGCTCCTGAACGATTGAACTGATTTTGATGCGGTTTTTTCTTGTTTTGTTTGAAAGCTGACGTGATCGAGATAGTTCTTAGTTATGGTTTAAGGAAATCTGTTTAGCCGTTTAAAGGTTTAAAGAAAAATGAGCTCTTTTATAGTTTTAACTATTTATTCCAGGAATTGTTGTTTAGCAACGATGCACTGAATGAGGCTACATACTCATTGTTTTCATTTTTCACTGTAAACGATGAATCCTAGATATTTTTGAATGAATGTAAGCAATTCAACTGGTCTGATCGACTTGAAATTCAGTATTCTGTGAGTCGGGGGTTTGTTTAAATATTTTTAATATTTGCGAGTTATAAGTTGTTTAAAATACCTCAAACTGAAATCAGATATCTTCTAGAACATTCTCCTATTGTGGCGGGGTTACGTTTGAGCTCAGAATGGTACAGTGGTGTAGCCAGAATTTGTTTAAGAGGGAGGTTAAACCTGAGAATAATATAATGAATACCAACAACTCCTTTAAAACGGGGGGCCCGGGGACCCTTCTCCGGGAAAGTTTTGATTTTTAGATGCAAAATAGTACTACTTTAGCAGTTTTTCGTAACGAAGCACTGTATATTATACTGGTCAAAATATTTTAAAGATTTTAATGTGATTTTTTTTTTTTTTAGTGGCTAATTTTGGAGGGGGAGAACCCCAACCACCTCGCCTCCCCCCAGGTGACGCCCCTGGAAGGGTATATGGCTGACAGCGATACGTTTGTATGTTATATTGTCTTACCCGGGCAACGTTGGGTATCACAGCTAGTAGTTAAACAAACCTTATAAAATAATAAGGCTATTTTACTATTTAAGTTTCTGTGTTTCAGATCAGCAGCCAGGGTTACAGTTTTTGAGGAGGCCACTGAGCAGTTGGGGAATGATACAGGAGGGTTGTATGGCTGCATTATGCTTCGTTCAATACATGCAAACAGTACGTAGTATTTGTAATTGTGTGCTATTATTGTAATGCTATTTTTCTAGGAGAACATTTTTTCAGAGCTAATATGTAATTAAAATTTGATTAATAAATTAAAAGCCTTCGGAAAACCCAATCCTTGATAAACTTACTATTTTTTTCATACAATTTTAGATACTGATTAACACAATTATATTAATAATCGGTTATAGGTAGTAACTTAATTATAGACAAATGTAATACGAAATCGTGGTTAAGTGTGAATTGTTTTAATACTTTAATCATTTGTGATAGCATCGTGAATTGTATGCTTTATTTATTGCCACACAATCTCAGAAATAATGATACGGTTTTATTGAAATATTGTTAAGTTATGGCGCATTACTTTAATTTAGCCATACTTCAATAAAGATATTGTTATTATTATGAAATCAAAATAATTTAATAAAAAGTAGATTCGATTGGTTAATTTCACTATATTTTCTGAGACTGGACATTAATTAATAGACTAAAGCGTAGAATTCATGATGGTGTTAGAGATTTTAGAGTGTCATATTTAAGAAATTTAACAGCCAACAAATATTTGTCGGAACATCCGTCGCCAATTCCCAGTTGTCCGTTGACTACAGACCTGCAGAGTATGTTTGGAATATTTTTTGCCATCAAATATTTTGTGGCATTCCTTTTTACAGCTACACGTACAACTTTTTGGTCAAGATTGGTAGTAAAATGAGACGCTAAATCACATTGTCACTACATATTACTCGAGAGACTAAAAAATTCCAGTAAACTTTACTGCCAAAATCGTCTCCAAATCTCTCGTGTGTGTGTGTTGCGGTTTAAGGAACTAAATGACGATTTCTGAAACGGTTCAGCTGTTTCTAGGCGAACAACATACGTCAGTTAAGGCGTACCAGAATTCTCATCGGCCTAATCATATTGGATCACATTAATAATAAATAAAGTACTCAAGACACACAAATGCTACAAGTTACTGTCTTGGGCGTTGCCAGATTCAATCGGGGTTGGGGCGCTTATTAAATGAAATAAGAAAATTAAATTTCCAAATTTATTTACACATCTTTAAAAAACTGCTTACAAAATAATATTGACACTTAAGGTATTTAAAACTACACAACCAGGGTTTTAATGTCTTTGTCACAAATGGTTGTCCTTAAATTATGTTAGTCACTCAACCCTCGTTCTTAAGGGTGCGGTTCACCTCAGTTGTCAACGTATTTTTTAAGTATTTGTCCAGATATTATTTTTATTTTAGACATAAATCGTGATTAAATCTTTCTCTTAAGGAAATTTTTGTATCTCTCATAGTTTTTGCGTAATGAGTAGAGGTACGTCAATTTCGCAGTCATCTGGCAGCAGCCTAGACTTGTCAGTCCTATACACCCACTGGCCACAATCGATTATCTATTATTGGCTTATAACCGTACAAGCAGGTAGCAAGCGATAGCACTTCGCATTATTTACTTATTTACTACTGGCTTGCAGTAGTCAAACGCGTTTCGTAACAGCCGCCAGCAAGTCACAGACATTACAATGAAGTATACATAATTGGCGTTCAACCTGACCTGGAATGTATCTGCGAAATTTACGTACCTTTAGTAATGAGTTATAAACGTCAAAATTTTCACTTTACGGTTTTTATGTACGCCACTAAAACCAACTGACATAACAAACAGAAAAAAAAATCAGAGTGTATAACAGTGTTGTAGGTTGTGATTTGGCACATATAAAAACAAAATATATATATACATATTTTTGTGTTTTTAAAAAAATTTTGTAATTTTTAAATTTTCAATTAAAAATTCAGCATTTTTTATTAAATTCAAAACTATTTTATTTTTTGTTTTTATATATGTAAAATCGTAGCCTACAACATTGTTATACACTGTGAATTTTTTCGGTTTGGTATGTCAGTTGGTTTTAGTGGCGTACATAAAACCGTGAAGTGCATGAATTATTATGTTTACGACTCAATACGCAAAAACTATGAGAGCTACACACATTTCCTAAGAGGAAGATTTAATCACAATTTTTGTCTAAAATAAAAGAACATATCTTGTACAAATATAAAAATAAAAGAAGATGTTGAAAACTGAGGTGAAACGCGCCCTTAAGGCGCTCGCCTACTGGCCGTGTGTTAGTGTGAGTGAGGCACGGACGGCGCCAAGGGCGATGTTGACCGGCTCATCTGGTGCGATATCGCCTCTACAGCAAGACATAGAAACAACGTGCAGTTGTATCGTAGATCACTCGCCTGACTGACACTTTCAGTGGAGACCCTATCTTTGTACTGGCAGAAATTTTTGAGCAGAGCCTATTGCATGATTCTATAGTTGTTTCATTCGAATTCTGTGAGTAGTTTTTCAGACATAATCAGTTGGGAAAGCTGTTTTTAGCCATTTTGAGTGGCTCTGAAATTATTTTCTAATTGACGATATGCTTTTTAAACTACCTCTCTGTCATCGTTTGAGTGTATTTTCTATTCATACATTGACACAATGGGCATATGTGGAACAGTTTCGTGGGGAAAAAAAGTATTTATGACTATGAGTGCGTGGTAGATAAATAAACGCTGAGGACATCAATTGATTTTTACTCTTTATTCGAAATCAATATGGATAAAATACTCAATGACAATCCTATATAATGATATTTGCCAACTTTATGAGTAAATTTTTTGGTCCAGAATTACTAATTCGTTACGCGTGATCTATTGCGCCGCAGTTAAATGCACGAGGTTCCAACGTCCGAGATTGTGCCTCAGAAGTTCGTAACACTGGAAACAAGTTCGTTTAAAAACGTTGGCTAAAACTACTGTCTAGGATTGCTATTGTTTAATTTCCACAAATTGGCTTCAAGAAACCTACAGTTATAGATTAATTATTTCAGTGTTGAATTATGTACCACGCTCTCTTAAGAACACTCTGTAAAGCATTTTAAGCGAGTGGTAGACGAGGTCCTCAGAAGTGTTAAGGGAGGGGGGGGGGAGACGGATCTGAAGAGTTAATAAAGACCAGTTAAACTGAAATTACATCTTGCCAAGTGAGAGCGCACGGCTTTATGGAATGAATTGGCCAATTGCCACGTGGCGCAAGAGATCTTAGCTCCGTGATACGGTCGCCAAGCTCCGTCCAATCGTTTAGCGACATTGAGAGGAGATATCAGAAACATATTCGGAAGTGTTGTTACAAATGGTGTCCATCATGGTGACTAAATTTTACCACGATAGTAAACAGTGTAGTTTTAGCAAATTATGTACTTAATAAAATTTTGATCAATCGAACTGTTAGTCTAAACCATATAATTTCATGTATTGAAAATAATTAGCTATTACGGAAGAAAAACATTTTAAAGAAAACTACTAAACAGATGTATAATATCTGCTCTCGTTTAAGCTTTAAAAAATTGTATCGCAAGAATTAAGAAACAAGTTAACGTTGCCTAATGATGTGACGTAGCCTCTTAAAGGGTATTGATCCCTCCCGCCGAGAATTTATCAGTTTTTTCTCGATAACTCTGTTACAGTCTATGTATCAAAATTTTCGTCACGACAGGGGCACAGATAGAATCTTAATAGATTCTCTGAAATTGTCGGAACCATAATATATTCATTATTTTGGATTGGGGAACACCTGACAAGGAAAAAATGCCTTATTTACGGGAGCTACTACTTAGGTCATAAAAATAACAGAAACAATGTCGTGTGAATTCTAAAAAGTGAATGAAAAAGCTATGCCTTGTCAAAGTAAAAAAAAAAAAAAAAATAGAACAATCTCTCTATTCACTGATTTTTAAGAAAAGCCGTAAATCCTATCCGAGAGGGATCAATCCCCCTTAAGGGCGTTAAGTGGGATAAAATCCATAATTTTATATTTTTATGAAATATATAGTTAATTTTGTAGACGATACTTGTGGGTGTAGTTTCCTCGTACAAAACAATTTTATCTCGCATAGTTTTAGCATAACGGTGCGTCAAAGTCAAAATTTGCTTGTTACGCTGCCATTGAAATAGTCAAAACCAATCTACCTGCTTAAATTAAGGAATTCATTGTGAACTTACATCCCATGAGCTATGCAATAAAACATTTAAAAGTCCACAATGCAATATTTTGAATTTTTAAAAAATCACAGTGGTACAGAAAAAATTTGCGAAAATTCTACATGTTTTAAAAATATGAAAGTAGTTCGCGGGATGTTTCTTAATGTTTTATTACGTAATCCATGGCATGTTATTTCTCTGTGAATTATTTCACTTCAATAAGTGAACAGGTTTTCACTATTTGCATGGCAGCAGAACATGCAAATTATTAATTTGACGCACCTTTATGAGAAAACTATACGAGATAAAATTGTTTTGTAAGAGGAAATTGCACTCACAAGTATCGTCTGCAATACTATATAAATATATAATTACGATTTTATCGCACTCGAACATCTTTAATAGGCTACGTCACCTCTTTTGTTAATAATATACATCTTCGTTTAGTAAAATGAAGGATGTGACGAATAATCGGCAATATTTTTACAGAAACATTAGATTTTATTGTTAGGTGCGTGTTATTGGATGAAATCGGTACTGGAAGCAATTTAAAGTTTATTATTCGGTGAGAGAGAATTTTAATCATAAAAATTTAATTAGCTTAATTATTTCATAGCTACGCTTTAACTTTTCGAATACAAAGTATGTAATGAAAGGTAAAGTAATTAGCAACGTCCCTACTAAAATACTTTCAATTAAATCCTGCAAAATTTTTATCATGCAGGAATTAAGAAAAAGTACATCATAATAAAAGACACGGGCTCTTAAAGATACAGTTCTCCTCAGCAGTGGCACGTGATCACAGTGTTTCAAGATAAGCTGCGCTTTCTCTCAACTGTACTTGTTTACTTCCTCGTGTACTCGTCAGCATCTCAGAAGTAGCTATGCATAGGATGTCAAACCAGGTGTATAGTGGTTGTCTTGCAGGTAACTTGTGACTGGCCGCATTACGTTCTGTTACACCTAGTAACTGGATTCTGCTGCGTGCACCGAGATTGTACAGCACTGAGCAAACACCAGCTTTCCTTGCAAATTCTCACCACACGCCTCTGCATTCCCCATTCCCACGTTGCCCTGTCATTAATGCGAGTCTGGTTTAGTTGTGGTTAGGCATGCTTTAGGTTAGTTTGAATTAGTTTAAAACGCCAAAATAATTGTCGTAAGCTAAATGGAAGTACAGTTTTAAAGGTTAAGAAACTACCATAAATATTAACACGTCGGTTGCAAATTTTCGTGTCTGAAGCACACGAAATCTAGGAAAAAATAAGACGAATCATTATCAGGCTATACTAGAGTTAAGATGACATTTTTTTATGCTCGCGTAACAATATGGCGCAGTCTTTCCTGTAGGAATACTGATAAATAAATTTATGCCTGGACAACCCATGGTCACATTTCACTGTAAAAAGAATTCGTGTGATTTTACACAGAATATGTGTGGCAACAAAAATTGCCACTTAGTATGAGGGTATTATAACCAATCATCCGACTGATAAGTTTTCCGAGAATACAAGAACAAAATTTTAAAACGACCCTACATTTTTTTTTTTTTTTTAATTTTACAGCTATTTTTGCGTATGTTAAGCCAATGTACATGTAAAAACACAGTTACAGAGTTCTGATAATTTCGCTATACTGTGGAAGCAACAACTTTTCTCACATATAAGTAGGGCAGAAACATACGATATACCCCGTATGTATGATAACGAATGAGATGCCGCAAAAATAACACGGACACGTATTCGAGAGGACCTAGGTTCGATCCCGGATCGGACCATCCTTATTTCGGTCTTCCTTTGTTTTCCGAAATCACTCCAGGCAAATGCTCGGATGGCCCCTTAAGAGTGATAGTGGCCATCTTGAATTTTTATGTTTTGATTATAACTTTTCTTCTGGCTAAATTCATTGAACTTTATTTACCCACAGAATAGAATACATATTGATATAATTTTAGACTCCATAAATCTTTATTTTCCGTTACTGTTGTTACACATTTAATTGCAGTTAGAAAATATTTATAACCTCGTCTAACAAATACAAATTGTTACATTTGCCACTCCAGAAAAGGTTTCGTAAGTAAAATTGTTGATATAATTAAATAGTTTCGTAAAAGTTAATATGAGCTAACGTTTATAAAATAATTACATTATTTGTGCAAAAATTAATATACCTTAACAGTCGAGCATGCCATTCATGAGAACGTCGGTATAGTCAAACAAATCACTTCGTTCATTTATAAATGTAAATTTATGCATCACAAAGTTTTTTCGGCAAATTAAACAAACCGTAATAGTTACTGCAGCAACCCAGCGTTTGATTTAACAGTAATTTGAATGAAGTAAAAAAAAAATAATTTTAACTGTATTTATTTAAGTTTTTTTAAGACAAGTCCTATTTTCCCGTGCACATCAGCGAATTATTAAAAATATTCTTGCACCACTCCTGAAATAAGACAGTAAAATGTAAATTTATAATTAAAAAGAATCCTTTCATAAAGAACTGAAATATGATGTAAGGATAGCAACCGCAGAAAAAAATGTGAGTTGCTTCTAGTCTGTTCGCAAATAATAATACTAATTTAGAATGCGTCAGTGTATAGTACTACCTTTCTTTAGGCTCCTAGTGTCCAACCACGTCCCAACACGGCGGCGCGAGCGTTTCGAGAGAAAAAAAACCACGTCGCCTAATCGCGTCCTCGCCATCGCCCACCCCGGGTTGTTCCTCCTGCTTATTAATACGCTCTGTGGCGCGGCGTGGCCCCCTGGGCGGTTGGGGGGCAGCCCCCCACGTTAATTTGCATGCGGGCTCGTGAGCCTGGCCGTCCAGATAGCTATCAGACACGACAGCTATAGCCGCGCCTAGGGGCGGGTCCGCACGACACGTGATTAGTACATCTCGCCTTCCTGCTCTCCAGTGTTGCCAAGCTGCGCCAAGTTAACTTACCTCCACTCCAGAGACATTAACTCCTTCATTCTGTCCGAATATCCCTCCACAAAACATTTTACTTTAAGAGGGTGTGTGGTACATAATTCACCGCTAAATGCATTAATGTATAACTGTAGGTTTATTGAAGCTAAATTGAGAAAATTAAACAATAGCAATCCTAGACAATAGTTTCAGTCAACGTTTTAAACAATATTGTTTCCAGTGTTACGAACTACTGAGGCCGGAACCTCGTGCATTTAACTGAGGCGCAAGAGATGACGCGTAACGAATTAGTAATTCTGGATAAATATTTACTCATAAAGTTGGCAAATACCATTATCTAGGATTGTCACTGAGTATTTTATCAATATTGGCTTCGAAAAAAGTGTAACAATCAATTGCTATTTTCAGCGTTTATTTATCTCCCACGCACTTTTAATACATAAAAGAATAATACACAATGTCTGAGACCTACACACACACACACACACAACGTGTTTCTGAAATAATCTACGAAATTCTGAGGTTGGGTTCCTTACACAAAGAAAAAGTCGACATTTATACAGGTCATAAAATCCTTAGTTATTGAGTTATTAACTAAAAAATTACGAACTACTCCTTGATAGATGTCCTGTGATTCCTACGATTCTGTCTCAGCGATACGACCTTAAACAGTAGCAATTGTTAGGTGACTCTAGGGCAGTTTTAGGACTGTGAATGACATCAGATACAACCGCGCACTCGTGCAGCCCACGTCCATTTCCATTTACGCCACAGTACATAAAACATAACTGATGATATAGCCTACATATCATGCCATGGTAAAAACTGCAACACAACACAAGTGAAATGCAAGGAAAATATTAACCAAAAATGCACACAAATGACAAATGTAAACAATTTTCCTGTGAATTTTTTTTTTGTGTGTAAGGAACCCACCGTCCAAGTTTGTAAAAGTAGTTCAGGAACGACATAATGTTTAATTTTATTGATTATAGTATAATTTAGGCTATTCATATATTGATTTTAAGGTATGAAAATCGCAGAAATTTTTTTAAATATAGGCGTGTACAATAGACATTTTACTTTAATAATGTATTATAAAATGATAGTGTCCACTGAAAGTATCATAGAGGAAAGTTGTCAACGATAAGACAGACTACAGGCCAGTTAGTAACTTGCGTCTAGAGACTAGGGTGAGGCGTGGTGTGTGTACTGTGTCACCCTTACAGTTTCCGCAATTCTACAATGTAAAAATTATATATATATATATATATATATATATATATATATATATATATATCGCGGGAGGTGCTAGGTTTCGAACCACTCTTCCCACGAATATAATTTACGTATTTTACCACTATACCACTGTGACCTCTCTATTATTTTGTCTTCCTTTATTTGTATACATTCAATGTACAATTCGGTAATAATTCTTTCTTTTAAAGCGCGCAATTAATATAAACATTCACTTTATTCCAGAAAAATATTTTTCAGAGGTTGTGATCTTTGCATAAGAAATTTCCGGCGAACTTACGCTTTTTGTAGGCTACACATTTTTTTCTCTAAGTTTTTTGCAAACAAAATCCTTTTAACATTATAAACTAGTAATTTTACAAGGATAATTTTTCAATATTTACAAACGTTTGTGCAACTGCGAAGAAATGCCTTGTCATATTTTACAAAATAATTTACAGTGCAGGAACTGTTGGTATAGGTACAAAGAATTCCTTCGTAGCATTACATAGTTTACCTTTCTAACTGCATAAACTAATGATTTTACAAAGAAAATCTTTGTACTTTTACAAATCCTTGTAAATTTTACAAAAAAAAAATATAGTGTAGAACTCGATCGTGCAAAATATGTTCGCTCCGACGGCCGGGGGCGTCTGCGGGCGGTAGCTACGCTTCTGTATTTGTAGCTGCTCTGTGGCTCGACTGTGTGCCAGCGTGGAGTGGTGCTCTATCGTCGCCGGCGCGTTTCGCCGAACAACTGCTCCCGGCAAAACTCCTCTCCCGGCGGAATTGTAAAAATCCAAGCTTGGAGACGCAGCGACACAGCAATATGCCCGGGATGACGAGAGCTGAGCCGGCTGAGGGACGAAGGGAGGAGAAGAAGGAGAAAGAGCGGGCAAATATAATAAAATGCCAGAGAATCAGATGGAAAGCTGGGAGGATAAAGGATGTGTCGTCCTGCACGCTGCGTTAGTTTGCGTGATTCCGACTGGTTGTTAGACTAGCCCGCAACACTTGAACTCGGCAGAAAAAAAATGTAATAATTAGTTTATGATATGTTGTCAAAGGAAACACTGCTATAGTCTGTCCACATAACCCGAGACCTGTAAAAATTCGTGTATGTGTAATTAATAAATTTCTAGCAGCTAAAATGTGAGCTTAGAAACATATATTAGATCTATTCAAGCAAATAAAAAAATCCCTTGGGTTTAAGAGACGTTTAATTGAGAATCATGCGAACGAAGTTGCGAGCAATAGCTTATCATTCTCTGGAAAAAAATAATCTTGAGAATATCTAAATGTTTGCATATTTTTTTAGTACCAGTTTTTTTTTTTTACAAAATAATTTTTACGTGAAATATCAAAGGTGTCATTCTGCATCTTAAAACATTTACTTGCACTCTAAAATTTTTACATTCATGTCGTTTGAATTGTTTTCACTTTGGGTAAATAGCGAAAACAGTCAATTCGTTCTTTGACATGTGCTTGTTTGAAAACTATGGAACAGTATTTTTGTAGGTAATTACTATTAATGTATTGTGGCAGAGTTTAACAGTGTTTGGTACAATAAAGTCTATTTTACTTGCTTCTAGTGCTGTGTTTTATGAATTCGGTAGGTGTTTTTGTAGTTAGAACTGTTGTTTAAGAAACCTGTTTTCAAGGGTCACAAAATAATGTTTCTAATAAACATGTCGGAATTTTAAAATGACAGAAGCATAGTTTTAAGTGTATGTTCTTATCGTGGTTCAACATATTGAGAATAAGTTCAACTGCTTCGTGTGGAAAAGACGAAACATTGCACTCTACGGCATCGTTCATGCGTCGTGTTGGGCGTAAGCTCTTTCGAATGCCTGCACTTTACTTTCCGTTGCAGTTCAAAACTGTACCGAGTATAACCTGTTAATATATTATCTTTACATGGCGCCGGTCACGCGAAAACACGTTTCTATGAAGCCTTAGGCCTTCTGTATGGATTTAGACTAAATGTATGGACTCACGAAATACTGCAACATGTCTCTCGGGCATTTAACTATTGGCTGTTATTGTCCTATATAGATAACAGCTTCTAAGCGTTGGGTTACACAACTACTATTTGGTTTCGCCGCCGAATGCCGAGGATTTGTTCTAAGCATGTGAAAACTATCTGAGATTTAAATTTACTACACGTGACACTAGTCCTGAAGTAATTTGCGTTGAAGTTTCTTTGCTTACAATACAAGCAACACTGAAAAAATTTTGGTGGCCACCACAAAATATGTTTTCACTATCTATCTCACCAAATATTTTGTGGTGACCAGAAAAATGTTTTGCTGCCCTCAGAAACGTGTTTCCGGTGACTACAAAAAATGCTGCAACCAATACAAAAAAAAATGGGTTACGTCCATATTGACTCAGCGTTCTGTGACTCCCGCAAAACCGATTCTATCAAAACAAGCAATAGCCTTGCAATGACTATACACCATCCATTCTAAGATTGCTGCTAATTCATCCAAGTGAATGTCAATAACATTTTTGCACAGCGTAAATTTCATTTGAAATATTGAAAAATACAAGGTAACTATGCTATGGTACAATCACAAATGTGAGGAATCAAGATATAATTTAACTGCTTTGATTTATTTCATTAACAATTTTTATTTCTGCTCCAAGCTTACAAGTCCTGGATTTTTGTTGCAGTCATTAACCCTAAAATCACTTGTCCTAAAATCAGAAACACTAAAATTTGTTTACGGATACCTTACGGATATAGTCTGTCTCTCATAACGTCAGTCAATTTTGACAGTTTTTTGGCACCTATTTTCTACGTCTTGCATGTGTTTAATGCAGTGCAATGCATGTCGACAATTTCGGTACAAAAATTAACCATAGATTCCTGTCACACAGCACGCACAGAACAGTTTCTCTTACATTGTGAATCACAGTACATACATGTACAAAAACTAATGTAGACTTAGTCTATCTGTGACGTATACGTTCGACCGTAATGGTGTATTTCCAAAAAAAACTTTTCTGTTTATAACGATGCATTCGTTTAAGCTACCATTCATACGATTGCTATGAAAGTTTGGTGAGTTATTGTTGGTAAGCCCGCGAATGTTTCTTACAAGGACATATATTTGTAGAGGTTTTTTTCGGGCCTATGTGCCATACATCATCTATTTATAACAGTTGTTTGGAAATTCAGTTCACCAACTCCAGGCGCAGTTCTTTGAATCTATTGTTATCATGAACGCACCCAGGGAAGGAGACCGATGTTGTGACCCCTTGCCTCATCTTTCATCAAAGTTTGGGAATTTTTTCCCTTTTAAAATTTTTAATTGCATTTCATACAAGCGTCTGCAAAACACAGTAGCAATTAAGTTTGTAATTCAAGTCACAGTTCGAGATTGTCAAATATATACTGTATACAGGCCATTTACGGTAAACTGATCACTTTTCAAGACACTTCCAAAATGCTTTGACCACTAAGGTAGTAAGTAGCCTACATTGCTGATAGCGAAGTCATTAGAAACAAAATCAACTGTTCGGACACGAAACAAGGGAGGAAATGGGCGATGGCCGTTTGTATATAAAGCAACAATTTACTTCGACATATATACATACATATATATATATATATATATATATATATATATATATATATATATATATATATATATATATATATATAAACTTACAATCCAGTGTTATTATTAATGTAGGTAACGGTTTCTTCGGGGAGTAATATTTGGACCCTTATTATTGGTACAATTTTTCACACGCGATTTCGATTTATGTAAAAATTTCTGCAAAATATACAATACAATCTCCTACAACTTATCATTTCGAAGACGGGCTAGTAATATACGACCTTGTTGCAGTTGTAAATGTAAAGCAAGTGTAGATCTGAGAAGAGTTGAGAATCCCTTCAAAATTCAGTTGACAAGATAACTCGTTTTATTTGTAAAGTTAACACATATTCCTTGTGAAGTGCTTTGACTGACAGCGGCCAATCATTTTTCTGAGTTGTTGACTAGGAACGGGTACTTTCGCTTTCCTCACTTTACTCTTCAGATAAATTTGCCACATCAAAATACAAACTCAAATCGAATCGAATAGAACAAGTACGCTATCATAGTTCGTTCCGAGTGTAATAAACCTTCGAAAATAACTCCTGTCCGTTTCTGTATGTGCTTTGACATTACATTGGCTGGAGGACGAAGGATATTCGGGATATTGTGTCTTTGGCATTCTAATTTTTTTGTGTAAATTTCATGAAGTGGACGGGAGCGAATTACGGCGGCCATCACTCTTCAAGTAGTTCATTTCTGACGCTAGGCTAAGCTTAGAACTACTTTTAAATTTGTGCTTGCAACATTTTTGTGGTCATGTTTCGTTTTGGTTGAGTTCATTACTTTTTAGCTGGAAGCAGAAATTTAATTTTCCATCCCCCTCCCAACCCAAAATTGTCAATTTATTACCTACCTTCCAGATGTAGTCACTCAATTAAAATGAATACATTTTGTTCCAGTACACGTCATATAATCAATATAGCTTAATTAGATTTTATTTAGAGTTTCTTGTTAATGGGTTCTCTAATCCTGAAATTTTTTGTTTTTTATCCTGTGTGGTTTTCCCGTTCCATCCAGTCTAATTAAAAACATAGTAATATTTTGTGATATCTTAGGAGTGCGGTTTTTGTGTTCCTTTTTATTTACTCATACAGTTACATGTCAAACGTAAAGAACAGTTAGATGCCTTATGCCATAGAGTACACAGTTCAGATCACGGTCGTAGAAGAACAGGTCTGAACACTCGCCTATCTACCAAAGTATTTTGTTTGACTCCCTTTATTGGCTGCAGTTCAAGTTACCGAGAGTGTTGTGCGTCTTTGGCGCTGCAATCAGAGCGGTTGGGCTCAAACTCCGCCCACTTCCTGTCCACTTTTTTCCAATATAGATAAACAATTTACAAAAAAGTATTTCTTTTTATCAATTTATGAAATACTTCTTTCGCTCAACAATCCTAAAGCATGGCTCCAGCAATATTTGTTTACTTCATAATGTAAACACTGCGAAAAAGTGGGTGGAGTTTAAGCCCGACCGTCCTGATTGCAGCGCCAAAGACGCACAACAGTCTCAGTACAGTAACTTGGTTAACTGCAACCAAATACCCTATATAACAATACCGGACACACTATCTGATTATTGGAAACATTTTTTGCTAGCGATCTTAGTGGGAAGTGTTTGATATTAGCCTTTTTTACAACTTTGTTTCACATATCTTTGCAGTGTACATATCTGTGATATCCATAAGAAACAGCATACGAAGTTCCACAGAGAACAGTGCATACAATTAATTTTATGTAATGGTTTCAATCATTTCTCACTAGGTGGATGATTTCCATTCTTCGCAATGCTAAAACATACAAGTGTCCAGTATTGTAATATAAAGGTATTTGCTGCAACCAACAAACAACAAGGGGGTCAAGCAAAATACATGGGTAGATAGGCGAGTATCCAGACCTGTGCTTCTACGGCCGTGGCTCAGATAGTAGCCTGAAGTAGGCCTGTGTACACGTCAGAAGTCAAGAACGGAAGCGATAAGGACGACTTTTACGCGCATCACGCCTACGCCTAGCCTCTAGGCGCATGTCAGTGAACTGAAGTCAGTGGCGTAAAAACCGGGGTGGGGGGCCAGGGTATATATTGCTCCTCCCCGCCCACCTGAATGCTGGAAGGGGCGCCGAAAACGATAGTAATTGGGCACCCAAATGTTGAACATATTCTGACATGTGTGTTGTGTTGTTACATAGGAAATGTATGTGTAAAGTAGGCCTGCTGGTCAAATATTGTTGTGTATATCTTTTCTTCTAGATTTTGTAAAATGAAATTAAAATTTGTAAAGCAAGTTCAAGTTTCTTACTTGAAAAAAATGAGAGGAAAAAAAAGAGGCCAAATTACCTGCCCCTCCCTAAACTGGAGAACTTGTTCCGTAACTGACTGACTGACATGCAGTCTTCTCACCAATTCGTCTCTGTGAGACAACCGGTGGCGATCCTACAATGTTATGACGTAATTATTAAGACACAGATGTTCTGAACGTACTTTTGTACTTTTCTAAAGACTCAGCAAGAAGTTGCTGTAAGGCGGTTAGGGATCAAATTAGTACCTTTGAAACCCTAGTTCCCGTTGTCAACATCCATTTGAGGCCACAATAGGTGTTATATTTGCATTGTTATTTAGACATGATTGATTTCGAAAATCCTTGCTTTATCACGAACCACATAATACATAAAAAAAACCATAACAAACCTAATTTTGTCATTTCTGGCCGAAGTAATTATTTTTAATCCTAAATGAGAGCAGATATTAAAAATCAGTTTGGCAGTTTATTTATGATGTTTTATAATCTCGTGGACTAGTCATTTCAAGACAGTAAATAGTCTACTGTGATTTTGCAAATTTTAGAGTGGAAATTTTAAACGATCTAAGTACCAAAAATATGTTTTAAGTAAAAGGGGAAAAACATCACTGCAAGAGCATTCGTGCGTATGGGACCCACAATTTTTCGACGATCATAAAAACTATTAGGACAATTATTAGGACTAAGCTCTTACAGCAAAACATAGGCATTGCACATAGTTCACATTTATGTGATAAACTCAAATGGGTCTCTTTTGGCTCTTAGATCATTTAGAATTTCCATTGCCTTAACTTCCATGCCTTAACTTCGCCATTTGAAAAATAAGTCAATATATAAATAGATATTGATCGCGACTAACTATTTAATGCGAAACGTGTAATAAATTGTTTAATATAGGTAACCCATGTTATTACCTGCAGTATGTATTAGAAGCGACGCGAAATAAAGCCGCACGGAGAGTGTGTATCAATAAATTATTTCGTTAGGCCGAAAATACAATTCAGAAGAAAAAAATTAGAATATAATATTTTCGGCGAACTAAATTGGTCTATATTTGTGTGCTTAAAAGCTGTCCGTTCAGAATGCTTACAGGTTATATAATGCTTGAAGGATAGTTCATGCTGTTGTTACAACATGTATTATTATTATCGTTATTGCAAGTAGAATAATACTTTATATACAAAAGAGAAACAATTTACACGTCACCAGATATTAACGAAACATTCTGCAAAAGTAGCTTCGGAAAATATTTTGTAGTATTTTTGTAAAAAAAAAAAATGAACTAAAAAATAAACATAAAAACGGAATAAATATTTTAAATAATATTCGCATGATAAGTATATATTTTAACTCTTACAGCTGCATATACGTGTCAACATCTTTATGATCAGCAAATTTTACACAATTTAAACGGACGAGGCTAGGCCTAACCTGTTAGTTCTTATTAACTAGCTGTAACGAAAACAATGGGTTTTAACTACAATAAATACCTAAATTAGAAAATAAATGGTAAAGAGTTTATACAGAGTTAGTTTAAAGAAGACGGTTTACATATGAATACTTGGCAGAAGTTGCGATCGGTAAAAATGACAACACTCGTAACGATATTTTTACGTTGTTATTTCTCGACAGTGCTCTTTATATACGTATAGAAACATATTTTTAATACAACTCCTTTATTTTTACAACGGGAAAGAGTACTTTAGGCACCTAGTATTTATTTATAGACATTAAATTGCTTCGCTACGCACGAGTACAATAGAGCGTCTGCTGCCGGGTCACCATTCCGAAGGTTCAGAAGTTCAACACCAGATGTCAGCCACTTTGCTTTGCATCTCCCATGAAGGTACTAGGGTGGATATGCTCGGAATGCGCACAAGGTATGCACATTGTGCGGGCAGGTAAATGGCCTCTCTAGTACAAGGAACCCTGAACAAAGGAATATGGGCGCACAACTGCTCGGCTCCTCGGTGTGGGACGAAGCTGCAGGATTGTAGGCGCATTGAAAGCTACTGACGAGAGTAAATACCTGACAGTTACACTTTCAGGCGGACTCACAAATCCACATTTCAGTCGGCTTAAAATTACAGGCTGTGTATGTGGACACTTATTTATAAGGACGGAAACATTTTGTAAGGTTCAGTGACCCGTGTGTGTATCTATGAGCGAGAAAGATTAGAAAATGTCTGAAAACATGATATTAAGTTTTTCTCCGCGCATAAACGCGTGCGTTATATTACAGGCACTAAACAAGAAAATAATCAAAGAATAATCCACTTTTGAGTCGCAAGTTGCCGCTTGGCACACTAACTTATGACGTCTTAGGGAACAAATTTGGAAGTGGCGCCACAAAAATGTTCTCTTAAGTACCAAAATGGTAGACATACAAAAATTTTGCGATTTATTATAGGCCAGTACATTTTATGCTGTGATTATGACATTTTTTAGTCAATTTTTATACTTAATCGCAAAATAAAAGTTGTTTACCGACTATAGTCTACTATTATATGTGTGTGAAATTCAGAGTGTAAAATGGGGTTTTAAGGTGTGTATCTTTGTAAACTGGAATGAATAGGGACAACATTTTAAGCAAACAGTTTCAGTATAAAAACAATTTTAACTGAATTTATAGATAGACAACCTAATAACGAAGAGTATTTTTATTAAAATATTTTACTTCCGGCAATGATGTAGAGTAGGAGTTTGTTTCTAGTTTTTCCTTATTTACCCCAGCGTCCATATTCACTCTTGTTTACAGTATATTAGTTGATATGTATACATCTAATGAGTTTAAGTTAACTGTCTATTATTTCGGATTGTTTATCATGTAGTGTATTATTATTTTCGTTATAATCGTGTGCAATGAGTCCTGTGAAATAAAGGCATAGCGTCTGTCTTGAGGTCGCAGAGCGGTGTGCTTAAGCTGCGGCCGTTACAAGATTATTCGAAAACTGCACATCGTGCATGAACGATGCCTGCTTACGTACATCATTCAAACAACGTTTCACTCGTGTACACCTATTTAAAGTCCTCTATGTATCTCTGAAGTTTATTTTTACGCTGGAGAAAATAGGTGTCTTTGTGGTCCTTTATAGGTATAAAATTCTCGGCGGAGAATCTTTAAAATTTTATAGCCGTGTACAATACGCCATCATCTTTAGCATTATGTTGTAAAATGATAGGGTTAACTCTAAGGGCCGAAACTATAGACCTCTTTCGAATGACAACCAACTGCTCACCAATGCTTTCTCTATGGGGATAGCAGTTGGTAGTCATTCGAAAGCTGTTTATAGATCGGGCGTAAATGTCTCATAGAGACGAGTTGGCGAGAAGGCTGCGCGCCATTTCAGGACTTGCTCCTAGAGGTTAGAGGGAGACGTGATGCCCTGCTGCGTCGTCCTTATCGCTTCCACTTCTAGGCCTCAGACGCGTACAATATGTTCACGCAGACTGCCAACTTAACTTCGGCCTTATTAATAGTAATAATGATATTAATACGAGTTATTTAACGGCGCAGTTAAGGCGATGTCGCCTTGTCTAACACTGGCCCATAGGAATTTTTGTCTACAATTTACAATTATTTTATGACATTTTCCAACTTACATCTAAGGCAATGCTAAAAATAAAACACAAAAATGAACTAACTCTATACCATGAGAAAACTGAAAATAGTATGATAATTTATGTCGTAATTTAATGAACATAAGAGCAAAGACATCACACAAAATACAAACTAGATTAACAGGATTCAATAAGAAGCTAAAAATAACAATAACAATTATATTAAATAGAAGAAATAAAAGAATGAACTGTAGAAAAGTGGGCCTTATTTTCAGTGGGCGTGGCTTACTACGCTACGTCTGTGGCAGTGAGATGTGTGGTGTGATGTTTTCAGCGAGGGTAGTATAATTGAACTCTACTGCAGAAATGTCTCGCTCCCTAGAGCTCTCACAATGTCTCGTAGGCTGCAGCCCTCTTTTCCTTCTCCCCAGGGAGGATTGTGGGTGGTACGAGGGGGAGGGGTTTGGGGCAAAAGGTTCTTTACTTGGGGTTTTAGCGATCCTAAGACGATGGCAGAAGAAAGTGGGCGAAGGATTGTAACAAGGGCCGGGGGTGGAGGGGGAACGCCGTGGAAGATAAGAGGGGGTGGAAAGATGCTGGAAGACGCGGTAAAGGGAGGGTGGGAATTTACAGGAATTTCCTCTCCTGATATTCCACAGTTCCGTGGAGCAGTAAGGAAGCGAAGGAAAAAAAAATAAAAATAAGAAAAAGGAAATCGTCCAAGACTCGCAGATACATATATATACACGCTACACTGGCGCATGTACGAGCGAACACACACACACACAACACTGCTGATAGCTGCTGAAGGAGATGCAGAATTTGGAAGTTACATTTTCTCTTAACTTTTTTTTTCTTCGAAGAGGGAAGGAATATATTCTTTCTGCTGCTCGGTACAATTTTCTCCCTCGGCTCCTTCGCTTTATTTTATCTTTCAAGCTTCATTTTTTTTTTTTTTTGCTGATGTCACGAGAGCTTTTTTTAGTACATTTCTTTTACTGGCACCCTCCCTCCCCTTCCCCGTGGCCTAGCGGAACGTCTGAAAGGGTAGGTTCTGGTCGACGAAGTACGCATTCACGCGCATGCGTAGTTAAAGCGGGCAGAATGTGTCTCGCGTTGTTCTCCAGGCACGCACCTTCCATTTGCCCGACATTTGCCTTGCAGATAAGGAACCCCCACCTCCCTCCTTCTGGTAACTTTTTTACCCACTCTGACAACCCGGTTCTTTTTTTTTTTTTATCGTGCGGTCTAGAAAAAAGCTGCATGCTCATAGCTGTGCTGTCGGTGATAATTGTGGCGATAATGACTTACTGCTCTTAGTTCCATGATTACGTGGCGTCAGACGCATAAATTTAATAGGCGCTTAGAACCATATAATTAGGGCGGGTATTTCTATTCCACATGGGGCTTGGAGTATTAAACACCTGTCATAATATTTCTTGTCACTTTTCCTTTGATCAATTTGCTACGGAGACTTGAGTGTTCATCGTAGGTACACTGTAAAAAAAATATTTGTAAATTTTCAAACACAGGTGTATACGAGTACGAATATAATATGAATGGTAAATATGTTTCCTTCGTTTCAATACTAAAGAATCTATACATTTTAAGGTAACAGTCAAATTTGTACAAATTTTACCAGACTGATGGTCCAATTCAAAAAGGAAACAGCTAAAGATTCCCAGTTTTGAGAAAAATGCATATAGAAAGATTCCCGTTTTTTTAATCTGTTAATTAACTTATTTGGTTGGTGTTAATTGAAGCAAAGGTACACACGAAACTATTCAAGGTGCTTAAAATGTCTATATTTTGCCTTTACTGGAATTTTACACTTCAAAATAAAAGGAATACAATTTCTAGCTCTTGCTGGCGAACAGAATAAATTGTCGTGTTATTAAAGAAGTGAATTAACGTGTTTTTATTTTTTTTCAAATGGGTAGAGCCCACGTCTGTCTGTGTGTTGGTGAGCAAACTCAAAAATGCATTTTTTATAGTTGTTTTCCTTTTGAACTGGGCCATTGAAACTCGCATGGTAACGATGCTAAACATTTGATATATTTTCAACCTCATGTATAGTGTAAAAGTCCCAATTTTTTACACTGGTTAAAAACTTCCCATACTTTTTAGGGAGTTTTTATTTTCAGTGGTGTTTATTATTGTGTTTTCGCACTTAATTTCTGCCAACTAAATACCAAATACTGTCCTTGTTCTTACAGACATTCGTTTGTTTGTCTTGCTAGTCGAAAAAAGTGATATGTATTGTATAAACAATCAGTTGACCTTCTGTTCTAATGTTAAAATAAGTATATCTATATAAACAGTTAAATAACAGAGTAAAACAATCACTAGGCTACGATATTTTTGTCTCCATTGCTGTCGCCGAGGCGTAATAATTAATTCCCCCAACCTCTTTTTTTTTCGGCATTAAGGCCACCGCCTACCTGGGCGTTCAGAGTCACAGAAGTGACGGGGATATAGGCCTAAGGTCGACCTTGAAGCGCGCATCAAATGCCGCGTCGCCACAACGAGGTAAGCGCTGAACTAGCGTGCAAGATTCCCGCCGAACCGTTTTTGCTACAGGACCCTAAGCCGTGACCATATAATTTTATTGGTGGAAAGTTTGCAGCGAAGTTAAGCGCATTTTCTATCTTGGTTTCGCATACGTCCCGTTAGTACGTTTTAAAGTACGGCAGTCTGGAAAAGACGTTTTCAGCCATGTTGGAGGATCTATCAACAGTGTTTTTAATGAGCATGGAGTCGTAACAACGAGATTCCGAACTTGTCTGAAGTGTGTTTTTTTTTGTTTTCGTACGTTGGCACAATGGGCACACATGGAATAGTTTCGTAGACGAAAACTGTTTACGTACTCGTTGCAAACGCATTTGAAGCGCGCGGTAGGCAGCGCCCTTAATTGTAATATCGTCGTTGTACATGAACTCATGTACTGTCACGGATTGCGTGTTGTAAAATTGTTGAATATGAACATCAAAGATTTTTTGGACACACGTCATTGCTGGTGCATGTTGTCGTGTTGCAGAAAAACCCACAATAATACAAAGAAACAAAGGAAGAAAAGCCAGTAAGCTGTAGTCAACAGACATTAAGCATAATTAATTCCTTAAAGGAATGTAGTCATATCCCAGAAGACGGTACAAGGACAAAATACAGATATAAACAGCACCAAATTAATTCCTAAGTCAAATATAGTCGACTGGAGAAAGACCAATAAAATAATAAAATATCAACAAAAATGGGGTGTGCGAAAAATGTACCAAATGGATGGAACGACGACAAAACAAATAACGAGAGACACGAATGGATGTGCGCACAGGCAAGACACAGCAGCGACAAAAGAAACAGACGGAAAATAGTAGACTTCTCAAGACAACACATGCGACTTTTCGGGAACTGGTATATGTTCCCGTCTTCAGGCACATGTACAGACTGAGGAGCCTCGATTTGCACTCTGTAATAATGCGGGAAGTTTATCTCTTATTTTGTAGTAGTAGGTATATACAAAACTACTTTGATGTGATATTTAGTGAAGATAACCGAATATTTTCCTTGAAAGATTCATACAGATCTATGCTAGGCAGGTTTTTTTCACATTGATACAAAAACTTCAAATGTTTTCTACACGATGTATAATTCTGTTTAGACGTTTTGCAAAATAGTACACAGATCTTTCGCAAAATATTTGTGATTGTTTGGGCGCAAAAATCTGAAAAGTTGGAGGTTTACTGCTACCAAAAAGCAGGTAGGGACCTACAAATTATCATATATTTTGACCAAACAACGTAGGAGTTCTTCCAGAACTCATGTAAAACTTCCGGTAATCACCTTAGCGGGCTTTAGCACGATCACATTACGGCACTAATTTTGAGTTTATTGAATAGGGTATGGCATCGTATAGCCGTCACAGCAATGGTAGTTTCGTCTTCCGATTTATGGAATGTCGTGAATTTCTTCTACATTTTTGTTTTAAACAGGTTCTATAGTTTCATGAACCAAATTTCCAAACACCAGTAAGATAATTTGTTAAAAATATTAATGCAAATAACGAGCTCAATACTGTTTTATAGGCTTATTAAAATATGTTGAAAAAGATTATGCACAGTGTTTAGTTTACATAAGAGAATTATGACAAAATTTCTTTGATTTGTAAGGAGTTAGTTTCGTTTCGCAAATCTGTATTGTTTATTATTTGGTTAATATTTTAATTTAGCCATTGGTAGCAGTTTGCTGTTTGTCAATATGCCATCTGTAGGCTATTTTACTGCGCCATTCATAAGTCACTGGTAGAGACGGGAAAAATTCGCGTGTTCACCGTCGTGTAGGCTAGCCTCCAAGAACATGTGTGTATTCAAGCAGACATTATCTGCTCACTGACTGCTCGATGACGTAATGATATGGGCCTGCATTTAGTTACTTCTGTACTATTGGCTAAGCGACTTACAGGAAGTGTCAAATAAGTCACGGGCCAATTGCGAAACTGGCACGAACTTACAGTTGCTGGAATTCTAGCTTGAGGCGAAAAACAAACGCGAATTTTTCAGGTCTCTAGTCATTGGCTCCGGTATTTAAGGTTCGTATCTACCTGCGCAGGAATTGTATGAATCATATTTGGAAGAAACATCTCAACGTGCATTACGTTTGTACGTATATTAGAAGAAAACACATTTCAAACAATGTTTCTATCAGTTTAAAAATTAGGATCCCTTATTTGAAACACGATTTTCAAGACTCTCAAAAGGGCTAAAAACAGCGTTTTTAAACTGCCGTATCTAGGAAAATTCCAACCGGATTGGAAAAACACAATAATAGACATAATCGCTGGAATTTGAACCATAAGTATCGCAAATAAAATATTACTGTCACGGCTTAAAGTCCCATAGGAAAAAGAATAATAGTAAAGCTCTGTGCGCCAGTTGTTGGGATTGTGTGTAGAGGCAATAATTCATTACATACGCCGACCGACGTCACTCGGTTTTCTGTCTCACATACACCAACGCAGCCTACCTAGATAAGACCCTTAATCCTCGTAACTTAAATGCAGAGAGCTAACACATGCAATTACCCGAGCTACGATTTTAAGGCGAAAATATGTCTGCACCATATGGTTTCAATGCGTTATGTTCACATCGGCAACTCTGTTTAATGGTCAGGCGCAGGGACAGATCTCGGCTTTTCTTCGCTCGGGGCAAGATTTGCTCCTCCTCCTCCCCCCTTCTTTACTCAACAGTCCAATCCACCCAACAGTAATTATCGTATCTTGCGTACATTGTTTTGCGCTCGCGTAGATAACAGTATAAAATTTAGTAGAAATACATTATACCCGTATTTACTAGCTACCATTAGCTGTGCTTTAAGTGTGTATTCTTATTATAGATAATATAAATACTAAATGTATAACGTTATATAGTGTTCAAATTTTGGTAGATATTGTATCTTTTTTTACGCTCATTTACATTTTATTACCATGTAAACATGTTCGGCACCACCAGCGCCCCATTTAACCCGGCGCCCGGGGCAGTCTGCCCCCCCTCCCCCAGATCCGCCACTGGATCAGCGATGTGAAGTTTTAACTGTCGCTTGTCTTGAGGCTCAACTGACAAATCACAGACGTATCGCGTCACAGTAGCCTCATTGTTATTGGTGCAGTCAAATGAGAAACGTGTCTGAACAAAGACACGCTGCTAATAACCTTAAAGCAGAGCTGCCGATGGGCACGTGAGACACCAAAACAAAGTGGGGCGAAAATTTTTTTGCGACGAATTCGTGGCTCTAGCAATAACATACAGTATTTCAACCGGTCAATAAATGTAAAAACCATTCTTTTTAAACACACTTCTTTCCAAAAATATTTCGGTGCATTATCGCTGTTTCTAAGAATCGCAATCACAGATATCATATTTACATCTGTAAATGTTTATTTTCCGTAAAGAGACACACGGAAAATGAGTAGCGGCATAGTAAAATTAGATTTTCCAGCCATAAAAGTCGTTTTGGGCATTTTTTTTTTTTTTTAATATGTAGGTATATGCGTTATTTCTTTTCGATTAGCTTCATTGAAGGTACATGATGATATGAATAGCACACTTTTTTTTTATTATATCACAATTTCAAAAGGTCAATAACTGAATACAATCTATCGAATCCTTACATGGCACATACAAAGAAAAATAAGTGTAGAAACAATATTATTGTAAGCTAGCTCCGTGTGAGGTTGATTTAGGACAGTGTATGTGAGAGAACGTGGGTCGGGAGCGGAGCGCTGGACACCCCTGTTCCCTATCTGGCCCTGCGGAGAGACCGAGCTTGTATTCCAGTCTTGTAATGCCAGTCGGCTGGAGGTAGCAGCTCCCAGCAACCTCGCTCCCCCTCCCCACTCAACCCTCGTGCCAGCGGCGGGGGTCTGAATTGCTGTAGGTTTATCGATCAGTCTGGCCTGGTGTGTACTTCCTGCTGTACTTTCGCTCCGCATCCCGCCTTCCTCTCCCCTCAGCGGGCAACCTACCGCATGGCGCCTCTTCACGCCCGCATCACACCTCCTTCCACCTCTCACACCGCCCTAACCATTTCCCCTTACAGGCAAACCGCACACCTCGAGCGATACGGCGGCCTCCCAGGGGTGCTCAACCCCCGCCAACGCCGACACACGCCACGCATCCGCCAATTAATTCACCGCCGCCCTAACACCTCTGACTCGTGCCTTTCAATAACGACTCGCTTTACTTCTTTACGACAGCTTTCAATGCATCACGTTTTATACAGTCGTACGCAATGAAGTCGCCAAACCTGGAGTCAGACAGCCTTGACTTTACATTTTCGATAAACTGAATATCTTAAGCCAGAGTCAAAATGGCCGTTTCCAAAGAACCAATAACTAACGTTTTATAATGGAAACTATTTATTTCTAAGTATCATTTCATTTGCCAGTACAGGCATTTCATGCAAATTTAAGCAAATGTGCATAAGCGTACTCAGAAAAAACATTTTAGTAAGTATTCGTATGGGGTCTGTAAGTTTCGTCAATAGATAGTATTACTGTATTTCTGCAAACTATTTTTAAAATACGGTAAATATTTCAATATTTGTGGCTTACTTTGGGAATATTTACATTAAATGTTTTTGTGGCAATTATGTAATGGTTCATGACAAGTCATTTCATTTGAGGAAAAAATATATATTCTCATTTGTTCTTCAACTATAATTACTTCAACTTCCTGTTTGTACTGTGTAGTGAGGAAATGCATCAAGTAACTAAGACATAAAGTCAAATGCTAAAGTATCCCACTGTATAAGGCCTTTAGAACGATTGCTTCATTGCAACTTCTTGCTCTTTCCAACATGTGTCCTCCGACGTTCTTCTTCCTTTTGAAGTGTACTCCAAGTTGTTTCGGAGTATGTTCAGCATACTGTAACATGACAGTGCTCTGTGCTAGGCGAGGAACTGAAAATGTTTTTTTTTTTTTTCAAACTACCGTAAACCGGGGTTACTTTGACCATTTTTGGGGCTACTTTGACGATTCAAAATATTAGTTTTTTGGTTATCTGGTAAATAAACAGATAATCTGAGCCGAGTATTTTAAATAATTCCTGTTATACTTATAGCTAATGTTTGAAACTTTCGTCACTAAACAATATAAAAATCAAAATTTTGAGTGGTCAAAGTTGCCCCGCAATGTGAAAGTACGGTACATATCTTGACTGATTTCCGCCTAATATTAGCCTATGTGAGTTCTCATCGTTGTTTATTTATGTTTTATTTAATCTTGCAGGATTAGGGACACACAGAGCCTATCTTACACGCAACCCGCACAAATACACGTACATAACACACGTAAATCTTTTGGTACAATTTTCAAAATAATTTTGAACAGTTTGGCACACTAACGTAGGCTTGCTTCACCAAATCAGTAAAATTAATTAGTTTATAAAATAATACTATTACATTAGTAGCTTAATATACCTCTTGTCGTATAATATGATAAACACACTTTCACTAATTTAGTCAAATTATGTTATGACAAATCAATAGTACATAACTTACGTAAATGTTCATTAAAAATCATGCTGCGTTAAGTTTGTATACTCATTTCCATGGTTACGTGATACAAAACTTAGCTAATTAAGTGAAATTACTTATTTTTATAACCTCCTTTAGAGATCACATTATAAATGTTTCACGGGGTTTAAGAAAATTGGAAAAATTTCGCATGAATAATCCTCAAATATTTTAAATAAAATAATTCCAATGAGTGATGTTAGGTAAGTCAGCGTCTAAATGCATATTTTTCCGCGAGAAATACGTAATACGTTTGAATACAGGGCAAATCACCGAAGCACTAAAGTTTTGTTTTTGATTTGCCATTATTCAATAATAAAAGAAAAAAAATTAGCATGGCGAAAACCTTACTGGAGGAATACATACTGAAATAAGTTGTACTCCGCGAAAATAAAAGAAAATTAACTGTATATCAGCTTAATGATCTCCGAGACTGATGACTAATCAGCATGACTTGACGTTTCGCAACCTTCGAGTGGCAGAGACTATAGGATTATATATACTAGGATACTAAGATAAAAATCGAGATTAATTAGGGATACTCCAGTTTATTACACTATTTGAATATACTTTTTTTATTTTTTAAGTGCGGTTACTATTATTATTTTTACCAAAATTTATATTCGTACGGCAGAAAATAATGGTTTGATAAAGTATACTAGGTTATTTAACGGCTTCATTTGATGTTGCCCCCCCCCCCCCCTTTTCCGTCAATCATCTGTTGGATTGTTCTTATTGTAGGGCTGAGTTTAAAGAACTCTTGTACAGTAAAAAAAAATCGTCTTCAGAATATTATATAATTTTAGTAACATTACATGTAGGCCTAAGTTTTACACCTCGTCGGTGTTAAGTATAAGAAGAGGTGTGAATAATTTCAGTTTGGTAAGTCAATTGGTGTAAGTGTCGTACCTAAAACCTTGTCATGCAAGATTTGACTCTGACAAGCGATTATGCGAAAATGATGATTGATAAAAAATTTCATTAGAGCTAAATTTAGTCACAGTTTTTGTATAAAAAAGAAAACAATTCTAGTACAAATATAAAAATAAAAAATTAAGATAATTTCTGTCTATCGTGTCACTTACAATACTGAATATTTCTTCTTTTTTTTTTTAATTTAAAACCCGCCAAGGTTTATTTGAAAATATTACAGTAGGGAATTACCCAACTACATTACATTTCACTCAGCACATGTAAGAAATATGAAAGCATAGTTATAAAATAATTACTATAATATAAAACTTAAAGTTATTATCTCTCACCGTGTAATAAAGACTAAAGAACTCCTAATACAAATATATTCGAATAATACGTACGTAATAGTAAAACATAATTTTTCATAAAATACATTGCCCATAATTCGTCACATCCTTGATGTGTTATACGAAAATTAAACGTTTCAGTATGACAGATGACACAGACTTACAGTAACTTGGCCTTTAGAATACACGAGTCACGTGTATTAATGCATTAATCTGTGTACAGTAAAGTGAACAGTAACTTTTTCCTTTCAAACCATTAGCAGCATTTCATTCAGGTTTTGGCAATACTGTGTTGAGCCAAGGGCCAACCCCTCCCCTTCTTCGATCCCGCAATACCATCATAATACCATATGTGGTCTTTGAACGATTCCTGCAATGGGTTGGTATTACAAAAAAAACATGGTTTAGTCCATGTAACAACGTAGTTCGCCACCATTTTCCATATATTTTTTATCTTAGGCCTTTTTGCCTTTTTGGGCCATATTGTTGATTGACCTTGCTTAGTTACACTTCACGTGAATTCTTATTTATTTATGAAGTAAAATATTTAAAAATTGTTTACAGTCGTAAAAATTCGCAATTTGAAACTCAATACATAACGAGTAATTTATGCCCGACACCCCTACTTCCCCCTTTTATTGTCAAAAGCTGGAAGAAAGATTTATTTTCAAAGAGAAGCCCAACATTGTATTCTTTTGTATCTAGTAGGATTATACATGCTGAGCCAAGACGGGGCACGCTAATTTCGCGTGTTGATATCTTCGAAAATAAGTTTCATATTATCCTTTTAAAATTTATTAATATTTTTTAATATACAAATTAACCTTATGTTAAGTAATGTCGTAAACAGTGCTTGATCAGTTATATAATTAATACTTAGTTTTTCATAAATTTTTATTACAAACAATTTAATTTTCAAGTGCTTTTTGGGTAGCATTACTCCCATTACGTTCACTTCACAGACAAATTGAAAATACATTTTCGACTGACTATTTAATAAGCTAGCACCACCTAAAATTAATGCATTCCGTCTTGACTTATCCTGTAGCTATGAAATAAATATTATTGGCTTACATAATATTTTGATATTTGGCCACCTACTCCTTAGAGTACTGGCCCCTAGCTACCTCATCCTGTTGCTATGCTAGTTATTCCACCACCTGTCAGTTGTAAACACTATCATACGACTAGTAACTAGCTGCTGGAAATTTTCCCTTCTTCATTATAAACTTCATCATCTTCCTACCCTGTATAGTTGTCTTAACATCTGAGACAGTATTGGTAGCCTATTGGTTGTTATGACTGTTGACAAGGACTTAAAATACACACTTAGCTGTTGTTATTTTATGTACAGGCTGGTTCTAAAGAAAGATTAATACCTACTTCATACTTGAATCCATTCAGTCACAAATCGATTTTGGCGTTCAAGTGTTGCTGTAGAGAAATATTTTAAAGCCTCCTGTACTTCGAGGTGACTTCTTGTAACAAATAAATAACATGCCGGTTTGTCGGTGATACGTAAGTTTATTGACCAACCCAACACCATAATTACCAGTTCCCAATAATTATGGCGGTCAATGTACGATAAGGTACTAGTCAGAAGTTCCCTTCAGCAGAAACTCATGTACCAACATGTAGAGGGATTTCACTAGAATCGTAGTGAGATTTATTCTCATCCATTTTGGCAACACTGTAGTCACGACGGTATGGCCTTATGGGAACCACTCTCAAGTCATTCCTCAACAGAAGATAGACAGATGGAGAGATAGATGTATATACAGACACACAAAAGGAATGTGATGGAGAAGCGGTGTGAAAGAGAAGGGCCGCAGTTTCTAAGAAGAATTCGCGAAGTGTAATTTTCCATCTCACGAAGCTGTGGCCCGTCGTACAAAAGCCTCGGGAAAAGAGTTGCTCTGCCCAAAGAAGGTCCATCGGCTCTGGGTAATGAGCTCCACAGCTATCTCTATTCAGCGAAAGAGAGAGAGAGAAAGAGAAAGAGAGAGGACCACATACCCGCACTGTAAACTGAAATTAATCTGTCCGGAAGAAATGACACACTGAAAATTGCAGGCAGCCAGATGACTAATGCTTTTCCCGGTGGCCATCTCTACATTTTTTTCTTGTTTGAAGACCTACTTCCCCCATCCCCCAACCACCATCACAATGAGGGAGTACTTAACTGGTACCGATTACTGTAGGGACATGTCCGTTCTCTCATTGTCTTCGTAATCGCCCTTTGTTTAGTTCCTGCTGTATTTATCTGACTGCCATGGACCAGCATCTCCCTCCTTTTTTTTTTTTTTTGTATCAAATATGGCCTCCTTTTTGCCGCTGTATAAGCCCGGCCCGCCACCTCCTCCCGGAACCCAAATGACAAAGCTGTCCCGGACACAATAGAACGGACGGTAAGTCTGTTATCGAGTTTTTTCAAAGACTGCGACACAGCCTGACAGATCCGCACCCCTGGGTAGAGGAGGGTTGATGGGAGGTTGGGCGTTGTATTCTTTGCACTTTGAACTTTCAGCGGACCTTCCTCTTACACATGATACTATAGCGGCTGGTGTGAGTGACTGTGACCATGTAGCGACAATATGACAAAAAGAATTGAAGGGCTTCGTGGAAGAAGGGTCCATCCCACATCTCCCAGATAAAAAATATTTATAATGGAAATATTCAAAGCCTTCTTGAAACTTCTTAAAGCTTGGAGTGTATTCGTAACATACGGCTGCAAATCATCAAAATTAAATAAATTTTACTGTTTTTTTATCTCAGAATTATACAAATGTTGGCTATCCCTTTCTTTCATTAAGTCCTTATGTTGTAAAATTCCATTACGTGTAGGCTTCTGGAAGCAAATTACACATACAAGTAAGGGAAAATATCCTAACAGACTTTTGGGAAATATCCTTTACAGTAAAATAATTAATTTTTACACACCACTCATACAGCACACAACGTTTCAGTAATGTTTCAGAAACGTCTTTGAAACTTTACAATGTCTCATTCACATAACATTTTATTTCAATGTTTCAGAGATATTTAAGAAATATTACAATGTAACATTCCAATCCAAACGTTTCAGATATGTCTCAGAAACATTTATGTGAGCCATTTACCAACGAACGATTATATTTCGCAGCACACATTGCAGAAACATTTCAGAATTATTGCAAAGTAACATTAAAATCAAAATGTTTCAGATAGGTCTCAGGACATGAAGTTGAGACTTTAGCCAACGAGTGATTTTATGATTCGCAGCATACATTGCAGAAACATTGCAGAAATATTGCAAAGTAACATTTCAATAAGCATATTTCAAATAGGTCTCCGAAACGTCAAGTTGAGATGTTCGCCGCAATGGTCGATGGTTAATTACAAGTAAAATATTATAAGTTACAATTGTTACAAATTAATTCTGTAGATATTGGCAGTTGTTATATCGCTCGTTTTTCATGGCACTGTGTTCTAGAAATGTTTTTTTTTTTTTTTAATTGACTTATATTGTGCATGGATAAATGTTAATAATCACTACCCATACAGCACACAATGTTTCATTTATGTTTCAGAAACATTTCAAAGACTTTACAATGTCTCGTTTTGATAACATTTTAATTGAATATTTCACTTACATTTCTGAAATGTTCCATTGTAATATTACGTATCTCATGTTTCAGATAGGTAGGTCTCAGTAATGTTCCGATGAAACTACCAACAGAACGATATGGCTTATATTTCACAGAAATATTGCGACTTAATATTTCAATTACAATGTTTCAAATTTGTCTCCGAAACGTTTAGCCCAGACATTCGCCGCCTTTATCGCTGAGTAGCCATGTTGCTTGTTGAATTGGAGTAGTAAAAGAGTACATTTTTGTTCCAAGCAAGTAGGTACATTGTTAGTATTTAGCACTCCTTATTGCTCTGCAATTTCAACATAAAAAACCCTGTTTAGTTAAACACAATTTAAGTGTTAATATTGACAGTTCAAACTGTTTATCCATGTATAACAAAGAGTCTATACTGAATATTTCAAAATATCAACTAATACCGTACCTCTAGTTAGAGACTGAAATATTATTGCAATTGTCGCATATTAATCTTAATAATACTATTTACAATGCTAATGAGTTTCTATATCAATCTCTTATTTAATTAACTACGTCAATACATCATAATTCATTGTAGTTGAGTGGATAGCTTCAGAACATTCGAGCTGAAGGGTCGTAGGATCGAATCCCAGGCAAATCGATATGAATATTTACATGGTCATAGAAGTATCAAAGTAACACTGTCGGGAATATACATAACATAATAAAATATGTTTGTCATAACACTGAACGTATTTTTATGTTTTTGTATTTTATGCAAAGTAATTTTGCATTACATTGCGATATTTCTGAGACATTACACTGCAATGTTTCTGAAACATTACTCTGTAATGTGTCTGAGAGAAGATATATCTACATTGCTGAGATGTTTCTGAAACATCTCTGAAATGTTTCGTTACGTTACTGAGATGTTACAGATGTTTCAGTGAAATATTTCTGAAATGTAACTGAAACATTGTGTGCTGCATGGGCAGGGTAAAATACATTATAATTACAAAGAAAAGAAAAATTGTGTGCACTTTAAATGATTTTTTATTTTAGTGTTCTCACTCAGAATATAATTAAATACATAAAATTTACGGAAGGAGGTGTAATACAATGGCAACACCTTGGAATTGTAAAGCAGTAAGCATGCTAACAAACTGCCTGGGTGAAAGTATTTCTCTTGTTCGAAGCCTAGAAGCGCGGAAGCGATATGGACGACACAGCACACGCTTCACGCCTCATCCTAGCCTCTAGGCACAAGTCTCTGAACTAGCGTGCTGTCTAATCAACGACAACTAGCCTCTGTGAAATGTTCAGTGGTCACCCTATCATTTCATAACATATTATGTCGTGTGTCGTACACAGCAAGATTTACGTACCAACAACACCTGCATTTTCGGCTCGTAGAAAATATACTTTATGGGTGTTCAAGTGCGATAAAATCATAATTTTATATTTCTATGAAATAGTCTTAGTTTTGTAGACGATACTTGTGAATACAGTTTTCTCTTACAAAACAATTTTAGCTTTCATAGTTTTCTCATGACGGTTGTTACGGTGTCGCAATCCCGCGGCGTCGGTGGCGTCGCGGAAGAGTAGGAAGACGATTGCACAACCCCGCGGCGTCAGTGGCGTCGCAGGACGGCAGTAAGTAGGTGCTGGGTAATCAACAAGTCACCAAAAAGTGGCGGATTGCGGCAACAGTGGTATCCCAGGAATCCGATGACTCGAGGAGTTAAGTGGGTCT
>PNEQ01088659.1:39463-63298 GCA_003012365.1 Medauroidea extradentata | reverse complement strand
TTTGGAGTAGGCTTAGGCCTACTTACATATATCAGAACTGCTAGTGTATTATAAGTGTAACATGGCTAATCAGGACGTGGCAGATTTGTTTAGGAGTATGTTTGCAGCCTACAACAAAACACTAGAAAATTTCAGTAAGGGTTGGAAAAGTGACTTGGTACAAATAAATGAGGTGTATGAGGACAGTCAGAAATTTAAAAAAGTAGCTGTAAACAAAACCATTTTAGAAAGTGAAACGGAAATAGTACAAGTAGGCCTAAGTGTAGAGAAGGTAAATGAGGTGCAGAAAGGTAGCGGGGTAGAAGAAATAGATGTTGAAACTGACAGGGTTTTACTAGACAGTGAAGGTATTAGTGATGATGCAGTTGAGGGGGGTGTAGCAAAAGGTAAAGATATAAGTGATGATGTTGAAGGATCAAAGGAGATTGAGAGTGTGGCAGATTTGGCAAGTGGGACAGAAGTTGTCGAGGGTAAGGTGAGGCCTACCAACAGTAGTGTGGTTGGTAACAGTTTGTTGAGGCTGCAAAGAGTGGAGATGGACAGAGCCTTTCAATGGGCAGAGGCAGCAGATCAAGATGTAGGAAGGGTGAGGAATGTTGAACAGTGGGGGGTGCAAGTGTGGCACCAAGGTAAGGTAAAGCTTAAGAGCCAAGATGAACTGGGGGGTGGTGCAGAGAGCTGTTGGGTAGGAGTGGTACAGAGGACAGTAATGTACAAAGAAGTTAGAGATCAGAGAAGTGTTGTGAAGTGGGGGGTGCAGGATTGGTTGAGTGGGAAGGTGAAGCTCAAGGAAGTCTGTGAGAAGTGGCAAGAAAAATATCAAGTGTGTGATTTAGGGACCTGCTGAGGGGCAAAGTAAGAGTAAAAAAGAGATTTGTGGAGATGGAATATTTTTTGTATGTAATGAAGTGAAATAGTTATTTTTGTTATTTTAAATCAATATTGTTTTGTTTGGGTTATGTTCAAGTAAGTCTGTAGAGTATAATTGTGCAAATAGTTATTTAGTCGAGAGATACTTTCAAGTAGTAGCTGTATGGAACAAAAAACATTGAGTAATTTTAGGCAGTATGCCAAGGATTGAAATAATTTGTACTAGTTAGGTGTAATTCTAATTTTTTTTTCTTCAATCAGTATTTGCTGTGTCGTGTAACTTTTTCTTTTTGTTGGTGTTAGGGTAATGGTTGTCTGATCGTAACTGCAGTTTTTGTTGTGAAGCCTTAAGAATAATTTTGGGTGTTAATTTTTTTTATTATGAATAACTGTTAGGAGACTGCACCATGCTCGGCATTAATTGAAATTATTAATGTTTCTTCTTTATGAAATTCAAAACAACTCATCAGAAATTTATATAATGTATTCTTTAAGTGTAGCGACGAGTTATGAAAGAGTAGTTTTGTTTTCATGTACCAACTATATAATTCTGAAATGTTGTTCTATTTCACAAATTACTTCTGAATGCCACCAGAGACTTAATAAAATAAGATTAATACCCTTGTGGGATTGTAATTGAACAATATGTGCACTGAAAATCAAGTAACTTGTGTAGTGGATAAGTATATATTTTGTTTACCCTTTTGTTGGATGATGTATTATTTTTTTTTTTGAAAGAATGGCAGTACCTCTGTGAGTTGGAAACTAACCTTTTAGCCTAACATTGAGTTGGAGATGTAAATTAATATATTGGATTTGAGGTGGGTGTTTGTTAGCAGACCTGAGCTTGGTAATTGTGGAAGTGGAGTACTAGTTTTGACCTTAACTTGAAATACAACTTGTACTTTGTGTTAAATTAAAATTGAAATCTAAAGGAAATGCATGTTGTATAGCAGCAAATCTAAAAGTCTGGTTTTGTTTTGTAAAATCTTTGTTTTTTGCACTAGAAAAAGGTTGTATGTTTAGTTGTTTACCTTTGAGTGGCCGTTGATGGCCGGAGCTTAAAGAGAAGGGAGTGCTGCGAGGAAGGTGAAAGAAATGTATGAAGTTGATTTTGTGATGTAATTTTTTTTAATGTTAGGGAGCCTCGTCGTCGTTCCAAAAGGTTCTACCCTAAATGTGTTTGTAGTATGTAACCTCGTCGTTGTACCAAAAGGCGTGATGATTGTGTGTAGTTATGATGTTTGCTTCGTCGTTGTACCAATAGGCAGTATAATTGTTTGTATTTGTGAGGTTTATCGTCGTCGTTATAAAATGTATTATGTGGGTTAAATTTATGGTGTTTGCCTCGTCGTTGTTATAAAGAGCATGATTGATATCTTTAGTTTGTGTTTTGTTGGACAGCCTCCCCGTAAGCAGTGTAAACCTATTGTCTTAAACAAGTGCATTTTACCCAAAGTATTAGAAAATATTTTGTGATGTTATAAGATTGTTAAAATGATTTTATTTAAGAAACATTTGGGTATGCCTACATATAAACAATGTCCTGTTGTAAGGAAAGAAAAAGCAAATATGCTAAGGATTGTGTAATTGAATTACTTATAATTTTGTGCCAGATTGAGTCAAATTTGTAATAATGTATTTTGGAATGTAAGTGCAGGCTCAGGGATATCTGACTATCCACTACATGTAATAATTTAAATGTTTCTATCTAGTTTTTTTGCTTTGGTGGTATTTCAGTGTGTGCTATAGCAACCAATTAGTTTTGAAGTTATGCTAGAAATGTTATGTGTTTGTCTTTGTTTATTGCATTACACAAAGAAATATTGTGAAATTCAAATGTATGGTGGTACTGTATTGTAGATGTTTGGTCGAGTAGGGATTAATTTTGAGCTATTGTGATTTGTGTATATTTAAGTTAGGCTACCATACTGATTGATATTTAGTAATTCTGCGTCATGGTGAGATGTCTTTGTGCTGAAGTATGAATAAATTAATCTTCAGTTGTTTTTGTGGTACAAAAAAACTTTATATTAGTTGGGGGGTTGTGAAGTGTTCAACCACTTCCCCATCTTGTTTAAATATTTCTAAAGTGTTTTTATTTTTTTATTTAAATTTATATGTAAATCTTTCTTAACAGGCTATATGCCATTTTCAGGGTGAGTTAGTCAGGTGTCCGGTGTGATGCAACAGAATTCAATAACCTAGTAATAGGGGACATGTTAGTTTAAATTCATCTTTTCAAAATTTTAATATTAAAGTAGTCAAGGAATTTTAAAGTAGAGTCATTTGTTTATTTTCCTGGCTTGTTTGGTTTCAAATTGACCACAGTAAAATTTTAATTAATTTTGTTGATATAACTTTTTTTTGTATTTTGACCAATTTTTGAGTTTTGGCAATTTTAGCATATTATTACATTTCCCCTGGTGAAGTGAGTAACTTCAGGTGTTGCAAGCTTCTCCAGGCTGTAGGATTTCTGGCGCCGACGTTGTGGTTGATTGCTTGTTTCATGGAATTCTCTCCATGACGTAGGTTATTGACGCACGTAGGTCAGCCATCACAGGGGGTTGCTTAGGGTATTGCGCCGCGAAAGTAGTTCCGCTGTTGCGCACCTTTTGTCCCTAATTATTTTATTTGTGTGGATAAACAATTTTATTTCAATGTAAAACCTATAAACGGAAATTTTGGAATGGTTTGTTTCATGTTGTAAGGGTAATTTTGCGGGTTTTGTTAAATTTTGGATACTGTTGTATCACTCCGCCGTGTGCGTTATTTGTTACCATGTCCGTTGCCATGAGTGAACAGTTTGTGCCAGGCGCTGGCCCGAGGCGGTCGCAAGTTGCAGGACAGTTGGTGCCAGGCGCTGGCCCGAGGCGGTCTTTAGTTGTAGGGCAGTTAGTACGAATAAGTGTTTCATCATTACCTTGTTTTTTTTTTGTTAAACTCACGGTCAGACATGGTAACGCCGGACAGCTGACGGGTTTATTTGTGCTTGGTAAATAACCGCGTTTTGTAAGAAACTTACCGAATCCAAACATCTGTCAAAAGTTAAAGTAAAAATAAATCAACAGTTGACTGAGTAAGTGAGTTGTTATTGGTGAAATCACGATGGTTGGTTAACCCTGAAAGTAAATCAAACTGAGCTATCTGGCGCACTTCACATAACATAACCTCAACACCCACGCCAAGTGACAACAAACAATAACAATAGACCACAGCAACACGCAGCAGACGCAAGGACGCGTCACACTAGGACCAATATTATGATCAGTAATAAAGTTTAATTTTCAAGTAACACACAGAACACACATAGTATTAAGTGAAGTAATATTAAGATTCCACTATACCCCTGACGTATTAATTATTGATGTATAAGTTGTAATATTGGTTTTATTTAACATTTTTGCACTTTATTTGTTAGGTGTGTTAAATTCAATTTGTAAACTGTGTTAAAGAAAACAGTATACTAATTTTTTTCTATCACTGTTTAGGAATTGCGTTTAACAGGTAATGCAAATTTAGCACAAAAAGAGTAAGGAACATTTGCCTTAAAATCGGTTCTACAAGCAGATATTTTTGATTTATACTTTAAAATGAATATTAAGATATATTAAATACCAAGAATTTTGACATCAGGGGCATAGTGAATCTTAATTTCAAGGATAACAATTATTATTTTTTAACATTTAGAACAGACTGTACTGTTGCCTTGCCCCAGCTCCCGCTGCTGCTACTGGGTCAGTCTTAAGGCTGAGGTGGTACAGCAACTGCGACTGTCGCCTGGCATTCATGTTTGTCCGCATCTCACAGCTCAGCCTCGTTGTAGCCGTCAAGCTATCAACAGCCTCAGCTTCAATGCAACGACACTTGTCCCCCTTATGAAGGTGAAGCCATGGAACCCTCCTGGCAGCGCCTGCTCCTAACCTACAACCAGCTGCCGTGTGCGTGTTGGTGTTGTGAGGTGGGACTTTCTTGTCCACGTGGAGCCAATTTTTTTTATTCCTAACTTACCCTTATCTACTGTGTTATGGTGGAAGTCCGGGGGAGAAGCAGGACCTAAATGTTTCTCAGGGCTGAGCCCCTGTATGCCTACAAGGGATAGATTTCATGCAAGGTGGCATGCATGAGAGCAGAGAGAGATTGGACAGACATGGCTGCAGTTGGGGCCATGGCTTCCTCCCTATAGCTTAACCTATAACTAAGAAGAGAGAGGGAAAAACTGCCATAGACTCCGTAAAAACCCTTTCAACAGAATAGAAGTGTAACCACTCGGCTATTACATGCATTAAAAATAAATAGCTATTGGGAACAGAAGATGGTCCCGATTTCTTTATTAGTGAAATGGTGAAGCCTCTTGGGGGGGAAGGGTGTGGTATTGTACATCGTACAAGGCCCTAAATTACCTTATAGCTCCACAATTACCATACGGTTTGGCAACCCTGATTGCCTAGAGATGCACAAAATTAGCGTGACGTGAGCAGTGTAAACATAAAACAGTAAGTTCATTAAGTCTTCAGCAATTTGTAATAGTGTTCCCGTAGTTTATTACTTCATGACACCACCTCATTATCGATTTTAGACGAAGTAAACTTTGTTCCGACTTATGTTAAAACACGAGGTACTTTAATTTTTATTTGTATCAGTCCTCCTGTGGCAATTACTGCTTTACTTAAGTAAAAATACACCAATACATTACAGCCTGAAAATAATTCAATGAAATGGACTTACCATTTATGATTACCTCACAAATGCCAGTTATCCATCAGCGAACCTCCAATTTCACAGTAAATTACAGTTACATGCCACTAATCTTAAAAACAAATTCACTTTTCACCTAGGCACACTGGCACGAATACATCCTTATCAGAGTTGTCGTAATAAGAAGTGTACGTTATTAACTAAACCCATTTTAAATATGCAAGCACATGCGCAAACGTAAATCTATTTTAAAAATTACTTTCTTATCCTTGTGACTGATAAACGTCGCTAGGGTTGTGCGATATTCGAATTATTGAATTCGAATATTGCATTATTCATTTTGATTTCGATAACAATTTTGATATTCAAAAGCTTATCGAAAATGAAAATAATGTTAACAAAGAATATTCATTGTCTTTCAAATGTCCATTTAAGTGAGTCCTTACTAAAATCCCGCTCAACACAAATCTCCCGTTTTTGCAAATTACAGTTAATACAATCACAAATTTTACCGTGAAATTTAATCAATAAACCAACCTACAGTATTTTCTCGCAAACTTGAGTAACCAAAGCTACAGTAAAACTCTTTTAAATGTTTTTATGGGAACTATATGAAAAAAAAATATTAAACGGGAAACTTTGTAGAGGGGAAGAGGTTTTAACATAAATAGTGTAGGTGGTAAAACTCTCAACCAATAAAATTTTTTTTTTAAAAGAAAAGAACATTAGGATTTGCTTCGACTTCCGATTACCTTCAAGTTTTTTTTTATATTAAAAATCTTAACTATTTCCACTTTATTGGCATGCCAATACTTATAGTATGCATCTTGCCCGCCTGACAATAAAATAATCGCTGTTTATATCCAGAGAGATTATTTTAATACACTAAATTCAATATCTATGCGAAAATAACGTGTTTCCTAACACTTCTTCTGCTTTTCAATAACATCAACTCAACTGCCAATCAGATCACGCTGCCAATTTAAACTGAAGCACAAACAAATGAATTGCGGCACTTCCGCTTTCATTAGGTCTTCTCCAATGGATGTTAACCATTTCCAGACTTTTTAATGCTGCTTTGATTAACTGTGACAAATCCTCGTTTATTAATTAATAATAGAAGCCACCAAACTTGTTTAGGTTGCAACGTTTATTAGCCCTCTACAGATTTTGCGCTTGAAAGTAACGTGATAATTGTGCTGGCCAGTAAAGTGAACAGCCTGCGGCATGCTGTTAAGGTTTCACAAGATTACTGCTATAATTGTGGTGGCACAATATTTAGCCAGTTATATACAGGTTACCTTTTTTCAACAAAACCTTTTAAATGGGATTTATTAACCTAGATGTAAATGAATGAGAGCTAAGGAAATTTAAACAACAAAACTTTTAGGCGGGGAAACTTAGGCTAACCAATCTAAATTCCAATTTACCAATTTAAAAGTTGGGGTAAATCAGTTTGTCTTTACATATATACATATGTTAATGCAATGTACTGCTGTTCATTGTTCAGTAAATTTTAATTTTTTGATATTGTTTTGAAATAATTTGCGTGCATGTTTGCATACTGTATGATCAATATGTTTTATTTTACATTCATGAAGATTAATAATGCACAAAATTATTATTTGTATTCATTTCATTATTCACGATTATCAAATAAAAATATTAATATTCATTTCGTTAAGGAAAAATCCATATTCGCACAACCCTACATGTCGCGAACTAGCGAGGCGCGTGGTGGCCATATTAGCTAAGCTAGTTGGCCTGCTGTGACATGTCCACTCACACATGCACAGTGACCTTTTCAGCAATGCTGGCACAAGATTTGAGAGCACAGATGCGCGTTGATAGATGCAAGATTCCCAGAGTGTTTTGCGGCTTTGACCTTTGTAATGGACTGGCTAATAGAGGGGCAGCAGTGCTTCTCACAGCAGAAGCATGAAGGTGGTGTATATGAGACAATAAGATGTAAAAAAAAATCTGTCTGACCACGAACTCAGGTAACGCAGCATTACCGGTACTTATGAAAACATACATTAGCAGTGAGAGGAAATTTCTCCATATGTTACTACTAGTATGTATTTAAATTATAAATTTTAGACAAATTTTTTAAAATTTGATCAGTACTTAATTACAAGTACACAGCCTCATGCACCGACACTGCATTATTTCTTTCTGTCAATCATAAACGTCATTTTTACTGCATACATATTTTCATTAAATGCAGCTAAGAATCATCCCAATGAAACTAGCTTTCTGTTAAAGAAGTATGCATTGAAATTGGTACATCCTTTTGGGAGTTACGATGTTTACCGACATCCATAGCTGTCAAACATAACTAGGGTTCTATAATTTCCGGAAATTTGACGAAAAGAACTTTACCAGGAAAATAACTTTTTTTTTTTTAATTTTTGGGAAAAATTTTAAAAAAATTTCTTTAAATCATTGTGAAATTATACTAAACCTGTTAATATATAGTAACATATGTAAGGTAATTAAAATAAGGAGAAAAGCGGAGAATAGGCCTATCTGATTCATTCTGAACATTTACTTACTTTAGAGAGCGTCTCATGTTTAGTGTGCAGTACAGGGTTATGTGGACATTGTGTTTCAGCGAGCGCTGTTGCCAAAGATCCTAAAAATGTTCACCTTGTAACTTTGATCTTAAAATTTTGGCATATTGTACAGCATGGAAATGTGCATCGGGTGATGTAGTTAGTTCATCATTTACACCATTTTAAGGGATTGAAAAAATTAAAAAACTAACATTTTGAACTTGGTACTGTTTTCATGCATCCTTAAATATATCACATCATAACTAACGAATCAAAAGCAAAATCTTATCCAGATTTGTATGGTGTGTAATTCATATAGCTGGAAGCCAACAAATAAATCTGAAGGCAAAAAATTTTTTGTTGGTAGTTGTACAGAAACTTTTTCACTATTCAAGTTATATGAGGGATGAAAGAGAGGAAGTTGTTCATAGTGATCTAAATCTATTTTTAAAAGCAAACCCACCTCAAAAGCTTTATCCGCTCTCTTGTAAAAAAACTGTGGAAAGGTTAAATAAGATACAGGCTTCCTTTAGTCAGCAGTTTTCTTCGTCCCGTATCCTAAACTGGTTCAGTAGTGAAACTACAGTGTCTTCCGGCTGAATGATTCAGGTCAATCCATTTCAAATCACCCAAAATGAATAAAATTTGTTGCTCAACATTTTTAAATTGCCCGATATTTTAATGGTGAGTTCCCTATAGGTAGAAAGTCACAAAAAAACGTTTGGAAAAATTTAATGAGGCGTAAATTTTTTTTGGCAGCCATTTTTAAATGGCATTTGAGCAAATTTTTAAGAAAATCATGGTTTGCGTAAAGTTTAATTGCCGAGCTATTTCAAAAGCTATTAGAATAATTAAAAAACCAGTGTGTTCAGCATGAAATGAACATCAGAAATATATTTTCTTAAGTATTCTATCATGCAAGAGAGTCGGTCAAAATCTTTCTGTAAATACTCATAAAAATTATATGAAACATTACTTTTTAAGACCATGAATTCTTATAAAGGAAGATAGACTCGCTAATAATATGTTATTTTTGTGTTGAGTACCTACATAACTGCCTGCAACATAAGTTTCAGTCATGAGAATGCAGTCATTTTTTTCTAGAGCTTTTCAAAAATAGCTAAAAGCACTTTAATGTCAATTTTCTCAGGTCAATATTTAAAAAGAGACTGAATAAAAACAAGTGAAAATTTTATAGAATGTTCTTCATACACATAGGAAGAGCTTACAAAAAAATTATGACTCAGACTCAACTACACTTAGAGAAATACAGCGGCGAATTCCAGTAAAAATGCTGCCCTCCTACACGCTCATGCAGTGCCATGTTAGCAACCAAGGGCTTGGAATTATTGTAATTGGCATTGGTCAAATAATGTTTAAATCATTGCAAACAATAATTGATCAAATATTTAAAACTTTAAATAACAATGGGCAGTGATAACAATACGTAATTTGTAATTCTTTAAGTTAACTTACCAATATATTTGTTAAGTTCAAGCTCAGTATTTCAAGGAAACGAAAGAAAACTTGGAAGAAACCCATTGTTTAGTGATTGGTGATTTTGCAGAAAACTATACTTTTACGGTACAGGATGAAATTCAAAGTTTTCACTGGACTAATACACAAGCGACACTGCATCCATTTGTCATCTACTTTAAAAAAGAAGACAAGGTATGTTGCAAATCTGTTTGTGTAAATAGTGACCACCTTCATCACAATACCACAACTGTGTACACATTCCAACATCACCTCATTAAGGAAATTAAGGATATAATACATAATGTTGAAACAGTTATTTACTTTACCGATGGTGCAAGCAGCCAGTACAAAAATAAGAACTTCATTAATGTCTGCCAACACAAAAATGATTTTGGTTTACTAGCAGCGTGAAATTTCTTTGCCTCATCACATGGAAATAATTCATGTGATGGGATAGGCGGACCAACAAAACGAGAAGTTACACGAGCTTCCCTTCAAAGACCTTACACAGAACACATCCTGATTCCACAAGATATGTTCAAATACTGTCAAAAGAATATTACTGGAGTTAAATGTGTGTGTGCGTGCGTGTGTGTGTGTGTGCATGTGTGTGTGTGCGTGTGTGTGTGTGTGTGCATGTGTGTGTGTGCGTGTGTGTGTGTGCGTGTGTGTGTGTGCGTGCGTGCGTGTGTGCGCGTGTGCATGTGCGCGTGTGTGTGTGTTTTTTTTTTTTTTTCTTCAGCTGAAATTGAACAAACGGAAACAAAACAGACTGAAAGATTTGAATGTTGTTTACCAGGGAAAAGTAAGTGACAATCAAATAAGATGTTTTATTACTTCCAAAGGCTCAAACACTGATGATCATCAAACTTCAATAATTTTTACAAATGTATCATCTTTTACAAATAATCAACTGGTTGTTTGTATATATGACGAGAAGTGGTGGCTTGGAAAAATTGAAGACAAAGTGAAGATAACAATGATGTTTTGGTGCATTTCTTTCACCCTTCTGGACCATAAACTGCCTTTCAACTTTCCAAAAATGACACTGCTCGGGTGCCTGCAAATAAAATAATACGAAAAGTTACTCCATTGGAACTCACCACAGTGACTGGAAGAACACACAACAAAACTGATAAACTATGCAATGAAATATCGTGTTTGTTTAGCTCTGTAATGAAAATTGCATCTGGCAAGTAGTTAGAAGTGTAGTTTTAAAGCTAAATATATATAGAGAAACATTACCGTGTGTGTATACTGTAGGCAAGTGTAGAACAACAAATATATTTGCAAGTTAACTTAAAGAATTACAAGTTAAGTATTGTTATCACTGCCCATTGTTATCACTGCCCATTGTTATTTAAAGGTTTAAATATTTGATCATTTATTGTTTGCAATGATTTAAACATTATTTGACCAATGCCAATTACAATACATTCCAAGCCCTTGGTTGCTAACATGGCACTGCATGAGCGTGTAGGAGGGCAGCATTTTTACTGGAATTCGCCGCTGTATTTCTCTAAGTGTAGTTGAGTCTGAGTCATAATTTTTTTGTAAGCTCTTCCTATGTGTATGAAGAACATTTTATAAAATTTTCACTTGTTTTTATTCAGTCCCTTTTTAGATATTGACCTGAGAAAATTGACATTAAAGTGCTTTAAGCTATATTTGAAAAGCTCTAGAAAAAAAATGACTGCATTCTCATGACTGAAACTTATGCTGCAGGCAGTTATGTAGGTACTCAACACAGAAATAACATATTATTAGCGAGTCTATCTTCCTTCATAAGAATTCATGGTCTTAAAAAGTAATGTTTCATATAATTTTTATGAGTATTTACAGAAAGATTTTGGCTGACTCTCTTGCATGATAGAATACTTAAGAACATATATTTCTGATGTTCATTTCATGCTGAACACACTGGTTTTTTAATTATTCTGATAGCTTTTGAAATAGCTTGGCAATTCAACTTTGCGCAAACCATGATTTTCTTAAAAATTTGCTCAGATGCCATTTAAAAATGGCTGCCACAAAAAAACTATGCCTCATAATATTTTTCCAAATACTGTTTTGTGATTGTCTACCTATAGAGAACTCACTGTAAATAAATCACGAAATTTAAAAATGTTGAGCAACACTGCCTGGGTGATTTGAAATGGATTGACCCATTCGTCGTGTATGGTGACTTTATTTCGAAACAAAATTTTGTGTGTGTGATTTTTTTGTTAACATTTATTTGTATGGAAGGCAAAACAATAAAAAGTCACAATATAGGTAGACTACACGAAAGGGAGCGAAATATTGTATTGATCTTATTCCAGTATTTTTCATACACTATTAACTTATTAAGGGAACTTAAGAAGAAACAGAATGTTCTAAACAAAAAGGAAGAAACAATAGCAACACAGTACAGAAAACTTACATGAAAAGTTGAAATCATAAAGGAAAGACAAACAATAAATAATTTGCGTAAACATATTTAAGGGAATGATCCTTCATATCTAATACTTGTATGATAAATATTTTTAAAATCTTAAATTAGAGCAAATATAACAATCAAACTCATACAGTTTGTTTGTAAGGTTTTACTATGTCATCTAATTTCTTTCCTTGACAAAAAAATTTACCTGGTTTCAGTAGATTATGTTTTTTGACCGACGAAAATTTGTTCCTTCAACGTTATGGATAAGTATTGAATTACTACACAATATATAGAAAAACAATTTTAAACAATACAGGTAAACATATCTAATTATATATGCTCTTGTTTAGGCTTAAGATATAATTATAGAAGAAGTAGTGGAAATGAGTGATATGCCTAAGTTGACATCACAGCAGAACATTAATGTACTCTCTTTTGTTTGATAACCGAGCGTGATGGATCAGTGGTACCGAACGTGGTGGAGCAGTAATTAGTAAACACTCTCCTCGCATTCTGGAAGACCTGGGTTCGATACCCGGCTCCGACCATCCTGATTTCTGTTTTCCAGGGTCTTCCGATATAACTCCAGGCGAATGCTCGGATGGTTCCTTAACAAAGACCTTCGCCGGCTCCTTCCCCATTTCCCTCAGCGTTCCTCTAAAGCCTTGTGCTGTTCGAGGACATGTAAAAACGTCCAAATAAATAACATCGCCGTCTCCCACTTTAAATCTATAGCAGACAATAACAGTGTAAAAAAAGAGACATATTTTTCAGTACCCACACACGACATTGATTTTGAATGATCAATTTCATAATCATCAACTACTTCAACCACGTTGTCATCAGACAGAAGCTACTAAAATTGAAGAACTCTTACGTTTTGTCAGCAGTAGCTATAATGATTAAAAGATATGTGACAACTATTTCTTAATGAAGTGCCCATTACAATTCATGTAGTGAATTAATATAAGTGGAGTGTAAGAATTGTTTCTTATTTTAAAGTAATTGAAATTGTTGTTAGTTGCATATTTTTAAGCATGATGTTTTGCAAATTGTAATATCAATTAGATAATAAAGAATATAATATTTAAGGGCGCGGTCTACCGCAATGTTCATCACCATTTTTTTTTTTATTTTTTATTTGTACCAGATATTTTTTTTTCTTATTTTAGACACAAAATGTGACTAAATTTGGCTGTTATGAAAATTTTTTATCTCTTATAGTTTTCGCGTAATGGCTTGTTAAAGTCATATTTTTGCATGTTTCCGTTTTCTCTTAACGATTACACCAAAACCAATTGATATACCAAACTGAAAAAAATTACATTGGATAAAGACATTGCAGGTTACAAAGACATGCTCATAAAATTAAAGAATAAAAATTATTTGAATTTAAGAAACTGCTGAAACTGAAAATAAGAATTTAAAAAGTTCAATATTTTTTTTTTAATACAAATAATTTTTATTCTTTAATTTTATGAGCATGTCATTGTAGCCTGCAGTGTCTTTATCCACTGTGATTTTTTTCAGTTTGGTATATCAGTTGGTTTTGGTGTAGTCGTTAAAACGGAAACATGCAAAATATGACTTTAGCAAGCCATTATGCGAAAATTACGAGAGATAAAAAAATTTCATAAGAGCCAAATTTAGTCACATTTTGTGTCTAAAACAAAAAAAAAATATCTGGTACGAATACAAAATAAAATGATGATGAAAATTGCGGTAGACCACGCCCTTAAAGCTAAAAACTCGGAAGTAGTTCACCTCCCGAACTTCGTAACGTGGCTTAGATCTGGCAACAGCACGCACCATAAGCTCTGTACTGAAATCTAAGCTTAGGAATCTCTATAGCAAGGTGTATAAATGTGGAAAGAAGGCAAACGTGAGAACTGTACAGTTTTAAGATAAGGGGAACTACAGAATAATCACATTACTGTAATTTGAGTAACTTGTTTCTTGTTTACTAGTAATCAGGAACACAAACACACACCATTGTAAGTCGTAACTGAACACCTGGCAAGCAGCATTCAGTGTCAAATTTCACATGTCAATTTTATGTCTGGGGAAAAAAAAGGCAAATCATAAAGTTGATAAACGTAAAACAACAGCAAAGTACACCACTCAGCCAGTTGATACAAGCAGCTAGATAATTAATAATTATCTTAGGGAGTTACTTGTGAATTTTAACTACAAAAGGGTTTTTGTTGTAATCAAAACTATTTTCTTGGCAGAGATTGTAAGTTGTGTATGAGTATGTGTTTGACAACTATTTCTGTTTAATTCATGTGCATATTGTTTATTTTACTGTACCAACTTTATTGTGGTTCTTTTTGAAACTTTGTGTTACGTTTACTAATTATTTCATTTTCGTGGTACTGGTAGCGTACTATGTGTAGCGATAGATAGGCCCGAATGTAAATACATTAAACATCCAGATTTGTAATTCAGAAATAGTAAAATTATTTTTATTGTGCTTTTTTCAATGTTCCATAATTTTTCACTTTGAGGAAAAAAATCCAAATTTTCACATTTTTATATCAATGGAAAAAAAACATGTTTTCCCAGTTTTTTCCCCAATTTTACCGGGTTTTTCCAAAACTTCGGAACACTAAACATTACACCTCTCCAGTTTGGGGTCGAGGTTAGTAAAAACATGCCAGCAAGCAATACTGTGTGTGTACTCAATGGTGTTCTAAGATGGCGGTCATAACAATCAAGCAAGCCATGACAGCATTGCCAGATGCAATGACAATTTCAGCATTGCCATGTTTCGCTCCGTGCACAAACATATTTGTGCCGTAGCGTAGTGTAGAACAACTTGGTGCACTTATAAAATGTTTCTTGCGGTCATCTGTACTTAATATTTTTACATATAATTTTAAAAAAATGCCTTGGATAGTATGTTGATGGTTCTGAATCGCTCGTATCTACGAATGTCCTAATGACGATATTACACGCAATTACCGGTAATAACCATTTTTACAATAAACTACTTACCCAAACAGTGCTCTACAAAACGCTTTAATTAAAAAATTTTCTTAATATCCTGTACTTGTAGTACCGAAATTATACTACTTCATTCTGGCAATGCGACTGCAAAAATACAACCACAAGTGTGCCTGAGCGGGGGCGAGGAGTTTTCCAAACAACCAACTCCCTGCATTGCACCCTACTGGACCTACAGTTGTATGCATTAATGCCAGAGCAATAATTCACCTGAACCACTTTCTTTTGTTTTTATTTATAGGTTGCTTTGGTCGATATAATTTTGTTAAGTAATTTTATTTTGTGTTTTTAGTAGGGGCTTAGTTTGCTTGTTTTCACCTTTTTGGGTGTGTTCAATTCCTGCTCATATCTCTCCCTTGCTTCCATCCCGGAGTGCCTGCCCTTCCCCCCTTTCCTTTCTCCCCTCCTTACCCACGTAGCGGAGTTCCGGCGCATACGCACTTGGGAGGAGAGAGAGGGAAAGGGGGGGCGAGTGAGGGAGTGGCCAGCGCGAGGCGAGTCAGTGAGAAGTGGTCGAGCGTCGAAGGTGGTCGGAGAAATGCTCCCTGGGCGCGAGGACTGAATTGAAGCCAGCACCGTCTGTTTGCGATCTTTCCCTTTATAGAGAGGGCGATTTTTCTGGCACCCATTTGCAGTAGTTCAGAATGGGGTGCGCTGAGTGTGCTGAAGGTAACCTGGATCGAGGACTTGATCAAGGTATGGTCGCGAAGGTAACTAGTCCTGTTTAACAATGTTTTGGGACAAGCAGACGGCCCTGCTTAGTGCTCTGATTCCTTCCTTGTAATAATGGAGTGGTGAAAGATTTAACTGGTATAACACGCAGCAGTTAAACTGGACAGTGGCTGAAAGTAGTGCATGTAAGTGAGATTCACGGCAGGATCGGACAGAGCTTTAATCCCCGTAATTTTGAACAGTGCGATAAGGGGAACTTTTGAATGTTGTAAAAGCCGTGGTTGACTTGATTATTCTATTATTCAAATTATTTTATTGTGTAAAACATGTGGTTCTAATGTTATTGAAAAGGTGTGTTTTAGTATGCTCTTAAACTTGAAAGGGGTGCGTGCGCACACGTAGGCCCAGGATTCAATGATTTGAGTGTTTTAGTTAGCTCCCATATATATATATATATATATATATATATATATATAGACATACACACACACGTACATGCACACGTCTTGTCCAACAAAGATGGTTTCGAGATAAATCAGTGCAACGTCAATGGGTTAGGCAAGTTTTGCTGGCAACGCCGATATTTACCATGCTATAAGTACTGGATTGTTTGTTTTATTTACAAATTTTCTTTAGAAACATGCTTTGCAACCATCTTAATGCATTAATATAACTATCTTAATTTTTTTACAAAATTGATAAGACAAGTTTTGCAACTCACCACCTCACTTAAGTTTGGGGAACTTTGTGAAGGAGTTTGTTGTTAGTATGAATCTCGTTATGAGTCAAGTAGATGATAAACAAATGAAAGAGTCGTGTTAATTAGTGAGCAGATTTGCCGCTGTCCTATGCCCGCCTATTCCATGGTCTGTGAGGGGCTCTCCGAAAAGGGGAATTTCTACCTCAATTATTTTATGTTTACGAGCCATTTATTCCTGGCAGGTTAGAGTCCGGGCAAAGGGAGTGCTGGAGAGGGGAGTACTGGTTCACAACAGTTTTGTTAAAGCTGCAAATGTGTTGAGTGTATAGTGATCAGCTTCCTTATGCATGACCGGTGTGTCTCGTACAGCTCATGCCTGCAGTCGTGGCTGGAGCAGGACTCGTCTTGCCCCACTTGTCGCATGATGCTTAACATCCAGAGTCCTGCTGGCATGGAGGCAGCCAACCGCACTGACCACACCCTCGACACCCAGGTGGATAACCAGCCACCACAGCGACGACAACCCAACCACTTCTTCCACTTTGATGGTGAGTTTATTCATTACTACTCTATTTGTTCATATATTACGTAGTAGATTCTGAATGCATGGAAAATTTGTGAGGGTTAATTTATTCTTAAAATGATTAGTTTCATATATCCATGATTTACTTATTTGTTATTAAAAATTTTAAATCAGTTTCACTTGTTTAGGTTTAAATGTGAACAACTTATTCTTAACAAGTACAAATATAGTACATATGAATTATTTTACAAATTTTTGCATGAGAATTTGTAGTTTAAATTATAAATGTTACATTTCAGTCAACTTCACTTTTGTATTATTACTGTATTTTATTTTTTATAATGTGTATAGTTATACATGGAAAAGGCTCAATAATACATTATTGACATCTGCAGATTTTTGTGGTTTTTATTTATTTTATTTATTTTATTTATTTTATTTATATGGTTTGTTGGAATGCCTCCTAGCAGTGCAAGCTTAGGTTGGAGGGCACTCTGGTCAATACATTTTTACAACATCTACAAACAGAGATTACAATTTACAAATGTAGACAAAGAAAATAAATTTTTGAAGGGGAGGGAGATTCCTTCTCTGACCTCTTTCCCTGTGATGGATGAAGTAGCATGATGGGAATGACTATTCACCCTGGTCTGTCCTTTATAAGACTCGTAACACCAGTTTATCTAAACCCTGTAATTTACAATCTAAATGTTGCAGGATAGTCTGTGATTGTTTTAATTACTATTTGGGTTTTATTAATGCTTTGGTGTGCAAGAAGTTATGAAGTTTGAATTGGTAGCATTGTTATTATAATTTGTGATTAATATATAAAACATGTTGTTTGGTTTGAATATAGTTTTTAAGGATTGGTATAATCTTATACCAAATAGGGAAATTTTTAAACCTACGTATCTTAATATTGTTGGGCATTCTGTAGTACCAGTAATTACTTTGTGTATGAAAATGCTATGTTATCTGATATGTTCCTATTGTAACGGTACTGATGCGACCACCAGACTCCACACATACGCCACGGCTACCTTGAATCAACATTATTTTATTCGGAGGCTACTGAGATTGCTCTGTGCATCTTGATGTCCTGCTCACCGGCAGAGACTCGATTCTCATCTCGTTGGTTAGGGCGGGTTCGAAAATAAATCGTTACTAGTAAGAATTAGCCAGTTCTACGTCTTAGTTACCAGATGCGATAAAAGAAACACTGAGGTTCAAGATTATCGTTCAGTTTACTCTGCATAAATTAATCCACTTACAGTTTTCCTCACCAACAACAACAGGAAAATGGTGGGCTCGACTGATCTACTTCCAAGGACCTGTACCTCATGATTAATCATAAGAAATCATCCCAAGCTTGGCACAACGAAACTTTTTACCTCGAGAGCGTCCAAATGAAACTTAGGTTCCTTTCCGTGGCTAATTTTCTGTTACTAAGTGAACAAATAAATCACAAATTACCAACTTACAAATACACTCTTCTCATTTTCAGCTTCATCTCTCGGGTCTGTACCCACAGTTGGTACAGCGCTATGTCACACACCTTACTCTCACCAAGACTTCAAATGGGAAATATTTCAAACTAGCTCCTGGGAAGTTCGAATATCAACAAGACCACCTTACATAGAGATCACTATCACAATACATAAATGCAGTTACCATAATCATTTCTCTGATGCGCTCGCCTACTTGTACAGTTAATATAGAAACGGAGCTAACAATAATCCTAACGGTTCGGCCCACCGTACTTAAGCTACAGACCTCATACATTACATAAGCTACAGATCTCATACATAAAAATAAGAATGTTCTTATTTCAGTCCATCATTATGGTTGAATTTCCTTTTCCACTGTCTTTTCGAGTAAATGCAGTTACTCAGTCCTGGATTAACTTCTTTGGCGCACCACCACACTAGTAGGTCGGGCAACTACTCACTAGGTGACTTCACACATACGTAGACGTGTCACAAACCAAATGTCCTGCAAGCGTCCTAGGATTCTATTAGGCGTATACTGACTCCGGGAAGGGGGGCAGTGTGAGGAGTACACTCTTAAATTACTTTACGCCACAAAGCATTAATGTCACTACTAACTTCAGATACATACACGCCAAGTACAACAAGAAACAAACTTGGTACAAAATTCATTGGGTAGGCATGGCTAAGTGTCTTAACACTATGTTCCTTCTCTCTTGTAATGTAGGGAGTTTGGATTTTACATCAAATATGTCCATTAGATAAGTGGGCCTATGAATTAAGTAATGTTTGTTTTCTAGTATGGTAGTGTCCATGGGTATGATGTTATTGTAACTAATTGATCCGTATTCTAATTTGGTTCGAACTAGGTTGTAGTAGAGGCAAATTGTAGTCAGGTTTGGATGTTGCAAATGTTAAATAGTTTATTAACGATATTTACTTGGCAACTGAGAATCTTAGGGATTTAACATGTTGGTGGAAGTGTATTAGTATACCAAGGCATTTGATGCATGAGCTTTTTGTTAGTACAATATATACTCGTGTATAGCACACACTCGTGTATAGTTTGCACCACATATTTTGCAACAAGTTCCAGGGGAAAAATATAAATGCGTTGCTAGCCTGTAAAAAAAATCATGGGCGTAAGGGACTGTCGTGACGCTGCTGCTGCGTCTGCTGCGTGTCAATCGCCGTTCGGGGCTTTGAGGTTATGTTACGTGAAGTGCGCCGGATAGCTCAGTTTGATTAGAATTCATACACCATCAGTCAGGTTTTAACTTGAAGTGAGAGACTCAAAATTCATCAGTAGTTATATTTATTTTTACAGCTGAACTACATTTCATAACATGCGGTACCGTTCAGTATGGCACTTTGCATTTAAATTCAATTAGCTTTTCGAGCGACTCTTAGCTACTATGAGTTTTCCGTCCGACTTGTTTGTTGTATGGGTTAAGTTCTGCCCAGTTAGTAAAAAAAAAAACTGACTAAAAGAAAAAAATATATATCACTAACAAACTTATAAAACTTATAGGACCTGTTTCACTGTTGGTACACCCGCAACACCCATCACCTTACTAATGCCTGTGATATACAAAAAATAAAAATTAGGACATCATTGTCTATGTCCCTTCTAGTCACGCCAACGGACCCGAGGCTTTCTCCCCATTCTGTCCCACACACGTCCCTCCTCTCACGCCATCCCTGCACGACTGATAAATCATGGACGGTCATGGTAGCTAAGGTATCCCTCGGCGGAGTGATACAACAGACTCCAATTCTCCCAAAAGCAGTAAAATGAATCTTAAACATATAACAAAGGATTCCAAAATTTGAATATATAGTTTTTACATTGAAATAAAATTATTTATCCACACAAATATAGTAATTGGGGACAAAATATGCGCAACAGTGGAACTACTTTCGTGGCGCAATACCCTAAGCAACCCCCTGTGATGGCTGACCTATGTGCGTCAATAACCTACGTCATGGAGAGAATTCCATGAAGCAAGCGATCAACCACAACGTCGGCGCCAGAAATCCTACAGCCTGGAGAAGCTTGCAACACCTGAAGTTACTCACTTCACCAGGGAAAATTTAATAATATGCTAAAATTGCCAAAACTCAAAAATTAGTTACCATACAAGAAAAGGTTATATCAACAAAAATAATTAAAAATTTTACTGTGGTCAATTTGAAGCCAAACAAGCCAGGAAAATAATCAAATGACTACTTTAAAATTCCTTGACTATTTTAATACTTAAATTTTGAAAGGATGAATTTAAATTATCATGTCCCCAATTACTCAGTTATTGAATTCTGTTGCATCATACCGAACACCTGACAAACTCACCCTGAAAATGGCATATAGTCTGTTATGAAAGATTTACATTTAAATTTACATAAAAAAAAAATACTTTATAAAGATTTAACCAAGATGGGGAAGTGGCTGAACACTTCACAACCCCCCAATTAATATGAATTTTTTTTTTGTCACACAAAAATAAATGAAAATTAATTTATACATACAAGAGCACAAAGAACATCTCACCATGATGCAGAATTACTAAATATCAATCAGTATGGTAGCCTAACTTAAATATACACAAATCACAATAGCTCAACATTAATCCCTACTCAACCAAACATCTACATTACAGTACTACCATACATTTGAATTTCACAATATTTCTTTTCGTAATGCAATAAACAAAGACAAACATATAATTTTCTAGCATAAGTTCAAACCTAATTGGTTGTTACAGCAGACACTGAAATACCACCAAAGAAAAAAATATATATATAAATATTTAAATTATTACATGTAGTGTATTGTCAGATATACCTGAGCCTGAACTTACTTCCCCAAATACCTGATTGTAAATTTGATTTAATCTGGCACAAAATTATAAGTAATTCAATTACACAAACCTAAATACTGTATATTTGCTTCTTCTTTCCTTACAACAGGACATTGTTTACCTGTATGCATACCCAAAGGTTTCTCAACTAAAATAATTTTACTAAACTCATAACATCACTAAATATTTTCAAATACCTTAGATAAAGTGCACTTGTTTACGACAATAGGTTTAAACTGCTTACGGGGAGGCTGCCCAACAACACACAAACTCAACATTACAATCATGCCCTTTGGAACAACGACGAGGCAAACACCATAAATTAAACCCACATAATACATGTTACAACGACGAGAAACTTCACAGATTCAAACAATTATATGTAGTGCCTATTGGTACAACGACGAGGCTACACATTACCAACATATCTAGGGTACAGCCCTTTGGACCAACGACGAGGCTCTCTAATCCACAAAAAAAAAAAAAAAACTAATTACATCACAAAATCAACTTCACACATTCCTTTCACCTTCATCGCAGCACTCCCTTCTCTTTAAGCTCTGGCCATCGACGGCCACTCAAAGGTAAACAACTTAAACATACAACCTTTTTCTAGTGCAAAAATCATAACAAAGATTTTACAAAACAAACCCAGACTTTTAGACTTGCTGCTATAAAACATGCATTTCCTTTAGTTTTCAATTTTAATTCAGCAACACAAAGTACAAATTGTATTTTAAGTTAAGGTCAACTCTAATACTCCACTTCAAAAATTACCAAGCTCAGGTCTGCTAACAAGCACCCACCTCAAATCCAATATATCAATTGACTTCTCAAACTCAATGTTAGGCCCAAAGGTTAATTTACAATTCACAGAGGTACTGCCATTCTTTCAAGGAAAAATACACATCATCCAACAAAAGGGTATACAAAATATATACTTATCCACTACAAAGTTACTTGATTTTCAGTGCACATGTTGTTCAATAAAAGCATCCCACTAGGGCAGGGGTGGCCAACCTTTTTGAAGCTATGGCCAAAAATTTGGCCCAAATCATGTCACGGGCCACCATATCACATTAACTTTGTGTCATGTGCTCAAAAATGATGTAAAACCAACACTTGTTTTATAAACTGTATATTATTACTAAACGAAACTACCATTTTATAGTTTAAACACGAACAATGACAGAAAAATGACAATAATGCTCACACACAAATTGTAATCACATTAAGTTCAGATTTACAATAGTAAACACACATAATACACATTACATTTTATAAAATATTGTTAAAAAAATATATGATGTTCAGAAATCGATAACATTGAGTTCAGATTTACAATACCTATTAACTTGCAAATGTGCATGCTATTTTTAAGAAACAATGATTTCGAAGGATTCTAATGGGATTTTTGAACCTGTTTTCCACTTATCAATGTATCAATTTTGGGTGCTATATTCGACGTACTTAAAATGAGCATATCGGCAAGGTGTTTGTCTGTTATGTTTGAACGAAATTTGTTTTTTATGGCATTCATGGAAGAAAATGTTTGTTCACAGATATATGTTGAGCCAAATCTACAAATGTACCTTAAAGAAAAATCGTGAAGGTTGGGAAACTGTTCTTTAGGAACATATTTCCAGAACTGAATTAAGCTTGGAGTGGTCAGTGACTCACAAAGTTCTTTAAACTTAGAGCAGAGCCCCAAATGATTTTGAATTTCTAGAATTTCCATTTGTACTGAAGGACTATACTTATTTAATTCAACCTCTGAAACAAGAAAGGGATTTATAAACAAATCAATGTTACATCTCTCATATTCAAAAGAAGAAATCCGTTTTTCAAATGACTCGTGCAAAGATTGGACAGCTGATTTGTATTTTAAGTGATTAAGAGTAAAATCACTGTATTTACTTACTTCTTGTTTAATAGTTGGAAAATGGTCAAGGATGCTCTGCTCTAAGTTGTTGCAAAACAATTTCAACTTTAACATAAAACCATTCACTTCATTAAACATGAGTGGAAATAAACAATCTTTACCTTGCAATCTCGTATTCAGAGTATTCAAATATTTCAATATGTCCACTAAAAATGCTAAATCACAAAGCCACTCCCTGTCTTTTAGCAGTTTACACTCTTCAGGCAAAACATTTTTCATTTCTAAAATAAAAGTATTTGGTCTTTTAATTTGAAGAAACGTGAAACAACTTCCCCTTTAGAAAGCCACCTGACTGAGTTGTGGAGCAAAAGTTCACCATATTCTTGTATTTCGTCTTCGAAAAGTTCCCTGAATTCCCTTCTGTTAAGTGCTCGCAATCGAATCATGTTTACACAACTCACAACCGGATTTATAACATGATGATAGTCCATGTCTTTCGCACACAAAGCTTCTTTATGAATAATACAATGGTAAGAAAACAATTTTCGCTGTAAATACTCTTCGAGTAATGAAACGCAACCATTTCTCTTCCCTACCATACATGGGGCACCATCGGTACAAATACTGTCAAGTTTAGCCCACTCTAGCTTAGGCCTACCGCTAGTGTCACATTCTTCAATACA
>PNEQ01088659.1:24057-39363 GCA_003012365.1 Medauroidea extradentata | reverse complement strand
TCAGTTGTATTTGTTGATAGCTGACACAGCCCTAGAAGTTCTTGAAATACGTCAAAATTGTTGTTTATGCACCTCACAAACACAAGAAACTGAGCATTATCTGTAACATCACAACTCTCATCTATTACAAGTGAAAAATACTTGGAACTTGCAGTTGAATAACATATTTGTTCCGACACATCATCTGCCATTTCTTCAATGCGTCTCATTACCGTATTTCGAGAAAGAGAAATATTGCCCGCCATTTTACTTATATTTGGGTCTCCTGTGTGCTCGGCAAATATAGAAAGACTTTCTTTAATTACTTCACCATCTGCGAAAGGTTTCTTCCTGCGCGCGAGTAAAAGCGATATTTCATATGGTGCACGGAGCGTGTTATTCATTGATTCACATTTCTTAACAAACAAGTTCTGCTGACAAGTAAGCTCCCTCTTTTTTTCTCGAAATATAGTCCATTCTTAATGCAGAGCCGCGAGCGTACGATGTGTTGAATGTAGCGTGGTTCTGTTTGAAATGCCTTTCAATGTTGTACTTCTTTGGCACTGCGACTGTTAAATTACAGATAAGACATATTGGTTTCGATGACTTACCAATAGTAAAAAGAAATTCTTCTTCCCATTCTTCGTTGAACGATCGGACTTCATCACTTTTCCTTTTTGCTTCATGCTTACTTAGAGCCATTTCACACTGCACTTGAACAAAAACTGGCGGATCGACTCGTGTGAGTGTGATACGTATCAACAGTTTACTGACAAACAACTGCGACAAGGTAGTCATCCAACTGCGAGTTGCAACACGATATCGTAAACTACCCCTCCTCCAGCCATGAACTTGAACCCGTACACCTGCTCGCGCATATACACACACCTCCCTGCCACCCTGCCTGACCACATAAAAATAGATACGCATTGCCGCAAGACAAATAGATCGCCTTTGCGGAAGATAACACAGTCGTACATTCTTATATCCTCTTGAAGTTCGAACACTGCTCTATCTACACAGTATTTCGAAAATGAGCATTGCAAAATATGAAATTATAATATAATTATTATTTTGATTTCCAGTTTAAGTAATTTTTAATTATTAAAGAATATAGCAAATCATTCAGCTATTGATGGGCCATTCAAAAAACCATGGCGGGCCAGTTTTTGGCCCGCGGGCCTAGGGTTGACCGTCCCTGCACTAGGGTATTATTCTTATATTATTAAGGCTCTGGTGGCATTCAGAATTAATTTCAGAAAATATAACAAAATTTCACAATTACATAATTGGTACATAGCAACAACTCTACTCTTCCATAACTCATCAATACACTTAAAGAATTCATTACATAACTTTCTGATGACAGTTGTGTTAATTTTCATAACTAAGACTTATTAATAATCTCAATTTATGACGAGCATGGTGCAGTCTCCTAACAGTTACGGTATTAGCAATAGTAATATTTTCAGTCAGCAGAGTATTGAATTAAAAAATATGTGGATCCCATTGATTAAGAGAGAAACAACTTTACAGCACAAAACAAAAACACACACTCAACCCGTCACAACCAATCAGAGTCAATCTGTGCTGCGCGACCAACCAGGAGACAGCTCGTCTCCCATTGGCTGAGCAGGATAAGTGGGCTTACCCTATTCAAACCCATGGTTTTTCCAGTCTCCTCATCAGTCGCACTCGTGTTCCTGAACCCTGTGTGTCTACCTGATGACGGGAACAGATTCCAGTTCCCGAAATGTCGTAACACTGTCTGTCTGGAAAACTACTGTGTTTTGTTTCGTCTCTTCATTGTGTCGTTTGTCTTGTCTGTATATGTCTGATATCTGTTGCATTTTGTCTCGTCTACTTGTTGTGTTTTGTTATTTTTCTGTTTGTGTCTGATATCTCTGTGTTTGTTGTTTCGTCTCATCGTTGTGTCGCATGTTATTTGGTTTTTATTTTATTTGTTATTAATTTCATTTATTATCTGTTTGTTCCTTGTTTTTATTTGACCCGATTTCATCTTGGAATTTCATGTTGTGTTTGTATTTTGCTGACTAAGCATACTCTGCTTATTTTATGGTTTCTTTTATTTGTTAAGTTTTTCTTTGACAGTCGTTCAATTTTGCAATGGAGTACGTCCAAGAAACTGAATCTAGTCATTTACAATCTTGCTGGGTTATTTTTGATTGACTGTAAGTTTTTGCAAGTTCTTATTTTAAAAAAATGTCTTTCCCAAGAAGCCACACTCAGTTTGTAAGTAAAAAATCTGCAATAAATTGCAAAAAATGCAAAGCTGTCTAGGGTTTTTTCTTGTTTTGTGACTAGCTGTTTGTAAGCATTTCCTTAGTCGATCATTGATCAGTCTCCGTTCACAATTTTGTAAGTTGATGTTAAGAATTCTTCAAATGTTTGAGAAAGTGTTAGATGCAATTACTCAGTTCTCGCTTTTGATGTTTCAGTCAAATTGTCAGTCTGAATAACAGCGATCACCAAAATTTTACCTAAATTTGAGAACATGTATATCTAATTCTGTGCAGAACCGATCTATACATTCAAATATAGCCATTTTAAGCTCCTCTTTCAGAGTTATGCCATCTTAGACAGCTTTTTTTCATGGCATAATTTTTTTAAACATTTTAAAATTGTTTTCTCTTTATGGGAACTTTTGTTCTGTCACACATAAGAGTTGCATACAGGAGTACATTCTTCTTCATGTAAGTACTGTTTTTATCCACAAAAAGAGTTTAAAGGTTTTAATGATTTAATTTATAATACACATGTCTCCAAGCCATTCTTTGCTATTGACAGGGTACTTTTGCAAATGAAAAACCCTTATCTAACACCTTGTTTAAAGTAAAGATACTACTTAGGAATGTGAAATCACATATTGCAGGCAGCAAGACCTGAGCTGAACCTCTTGTATTAATATTTTTCTCTAGACTATTGATGGCTTTGAGAGCTCCAAATAATATTATATACATTAGCCATAATGGATTATAGACCATGTTCAGTCTTCCTTCGTGTCTTCTAAACTTTTTTTCACTGCTATCCCTTCAACATTTTACTGAACATTTCATGAATTAGTTGAAGCTGAGAAAAATGTGTAATCACGTGAGTGAGTGAGAGAGATTTTGGTCAGCGCTTAACATCAAGGTCTTCAGCGCTGGTGGGGGGGTGACATGATGTGAGTATGGAGCAGCACCGGAATGAGAGGACAAGAGAAATGGGAGATCCCAGAGAAAACCGGTGACCAGGGGCATCGTCTGACGCGATTCCCAAATGTGAAAGTCCGGAGCGGACCCCCCAGGGAATCGAACCGGGATCGCCTTGGTGGGAGGCGAATGGTCTGACCATTCGGCCACCGTGGTCCCTTGTAAACACTTAGTAAATCCTAAAAAAAATCACAAGGTGCCATAGCCTCAAACAAATGAACACCTCAGAGGTTTATCGAAGCTTGTAATTTACACTTTAGCACTATCCTACCTGCACTGTAGAGGCTCAAAAGTGACGAAACTATAAGGACAACCTTGGAGCACGCATCAAATGCCTTATCGCCACAACAAGCCAAGTGCTGAACTATCGTGCCAGATGCCAGCCGATCCATTTTTACTATGGGACAATATATTTTATTAGTGGAAAATCTGTAGCAAAGTTCAGTGTATGTTTCTATTGCAGTTTAATGTATATTTGGTTAGTACATTTTGAAGTATGGCAGTCATAAATGTTTGTTTTGAGCTATGTTGGAATGCTTAAAAGTTAAAAACAGTGCTTTTAAATGTTGTGGTGTATTAATAATGGCATCCGTTTTCGCCTAAAGGTTTTTTTTTCTCTCTTTCTTCTCCCAATTCCATTCCATTCCATTCCTTTGGCACTTGAAGCACATTTGGAAAGTTTCGTTAAATAATCTATTTCATCACACATTTCAATGCATTAGAAGCACGTGGCAGGCAGTGTCTGTAAGAAGCACACAACTCTTTTATCTTGCCAGGGCAAATATAATCTGTTAATCCGTTAAATGCGGAAATACGTAGTTCGAGCCAGTGGTGTAAACAGGGTCACTTCTCTCCTTCTTCCTCGAAATTCAAAGATCTTCTATCATTATCTTTAAAAAATATTACAAATTCTGTTAGCTGTATATTCAGTGTTTAGATATGACAATTTGTTCCGATAGCACCATTTTTCACATCCCCCCTCCCCATAGATGATCAGTCTTCCCCTGTCACTCTTAACTTTACCTGTATTTTATACTCACACACGATCCAAAATCCTGGCTATGTCACTGTTCCCATCCAAGTCTCAATCATTCTTATTAATGAGGTACTGTTCTGTTTCTCAACTTTGCTGGTTACTTGTAGAGGAAATAATATAAAGATTGTTCTAAATAAATGGAGCACTTTTGATGACAACATTGTCTAGAATAATAATTTTAAAATATTTTCTTTGTGACCTTAGATGTTAACTTTTTAATATGGAACAATCTATACACTTTGTTGCTAAGGTTGCTTTGTTTAAAAAAAAAAGTGGCTGGAAACTATAAATTTTGTCAAAGGAAAACATTCTAGGGCTTCAAAAGTGCTCACTTTATCCCAAACAACCTATAACATGGATGTACGGCTCAAGTAGACTGAAATCACTTCAGCAGCTCAATTAACTTCAACAATTACCAGTCATCATGTTGTTGTGCATTTCACAACTCATCTCAGAGTTATATAGAAGATTGTTGATTGCTTGTCAACAGTTCTGGAAAATAAAGGGATAGGAAGCTTTTTAAGTGCATGAAAGAGGGTTCTTCAAAACCAATGTCATGCCCAATGGCAACTACTACCCCAAAACCCCACCCCTCTCAAATCCTAATAGGTAGTAGAAAACATTCCATGCATTTTATAGCTGTCTAATGTGTGGTTGCAGCACTCAATGCTGTATTGTGCTGCAAACAAATATATATATTTTTTTCATTACTGAGGTAGGCCTATTGTAATTCTTCGTGGGACTGTGGTTGGCACACTGGCTAGAACACGCTTCTCTGAGAGGGTCTGATCCTAGATTTTCGCTTGTAGAAATCTGATGGACAATGCTGCTGGTCGGCGGGTCCTCATTGGGATCTCGCGTTTCCTCTTCTCCATTGTATGACCTCATTTCATGTTATCCTCTGGGTATGCAGATGTTTACCGGTGCCGAGTAGTAAGTCTGGATTCCAAGATGTGATACCCTGGTCATCATATTTAGATAATTTTACTGTATTCCGTGATAACTTTATTAATGTGGGATCAATTTTTAATGGCTGCATCCCATTTACATTTTCCTAAACCTATGTGCCAATTTATACTTGACCGACAAGTTGCAGCCCTTACAGAGTGGTACCCAGGACAGGCCACACCCGCCACTCCCCCTTTGGCTCGCCACTGAACAGCAGAGACGGTATGTGTTTTGAAACTATGTAGTTGACTTTTAATGAAAAGAGAATGTGATCAGAATTGGTTTGTAGTTAATAAAACCGCTAGATAATCTGAACAAGTTTAAGTGAAGTACTGCACTGTACTGTAGTTCTGCATCTAGTGTGACCACTGTTTTAATGCTTCAAATTACTGTCAACTAACACTTCGCTGATGCGTAGGAAACGTACACAAACGCTCTGCAGAAGACACCGGATTGGAACCCAATAAACTGTGCAGCACACACGCAGGCCAGGTGGTACACTGCTAAATGAACACGATTAATAGGTTTGATGTAACACGAATACTACACCTGGCAGTCACAGATGCAGCAATTTGTGTCATCTGTGATACAGTATGGTCAACATTTCGTCACCAATTTTAAGGCATTAATTCTTTTTTCTGCCAGTTTGTACAGTATCTTTCTGCCGAATGTAAACATAAATATTGCCACTTGCTTTTATTTACGTAGGGTCGTGCAATGTTTACTGCTTCGATAAATTTTGTCTACAATAGCTATTAAATACACGGGGGCTGAATATAAGATATAATAAAAAGTAAATGTAGTTATAAATACCTGCCAGTTAACGTCTTATAATACTGGTTTTTGTCCATCGACTACTTGATACAACACGCACTATTGCCATTAGGAATCTCGTAAATGCGGGCATAGTTTATTTGAATTCGTAACTCACAACCGCCTCTAAAAACACACGACACACACAATTCAAGAATTCAAGTTTCGTTCAGTTCTACTGCCACGAATGACGACGCACTTAACAGATGCAATAAATAACGTTTTTTCTTAATATGTGAAATAAAAAGTATGTTGTTTCTAGACTGACAAACGTAGAACATAATTTACAGAATACGGAGTGTTTAACATCATTTGGCAATGATATTCATAGTAATTTACAGTACTTTTGAATGTGTATATACGCACAACAGACAAACACACGCAAATGATGCAACTTGGCGAAGCAGCGAAAACCTAACTCTGATGCCACCTGTCGAAATTTTGAACTGTCTGAAACGTGAAGCAAAGTAGAAATGTCAACAAGATCATAAGTAAATATTTTGAAGTACGTACATTAAATACAGAGAGGTCAATATCATCTGATATTCTTTCACTAATGTTGTATTTAAATAGGAATATACATGGTGGAACTACATGTGATGAATCGCTACCAACCCCATACAAGCAGTAAAGTAACTCTTGTTGATGGTGGCTTATATGCAGTAACGGCTAGTGATTTTTTTGAAAGGTTAAATCTTTAGTGTTCACTTTATCCCGAATGACCCATATAAAATATATTCTCTCAGTGTCAGCTATCTCGCTTCTGGATGTTTCTAACATTTATTATTATTATTATTATTATTATTAGTAGTAGTAGTAGCAGTAGTAATATTATTATTATTATTATTTAAACCTCCATTTCATTTTCCTACAGTTTCGTATTTATCTGGTACATTAGCAATTGAAGCGAAACTATTGGCAGAAATTTTCCGATTGCCAAGCTGTCCCATAAGAAAACGTGTTTTCTTTCTAACCTGTAGTAGAATTAACTTTACTTGTACCAACGACCTCGCGCTGTGCATATGCTGCATGGTTATTAAATAAAAATTTTTCACTTTGTGTAATTATTTTTAAAATTTATTTAATTACCACATTTCATTAGTGGTATTTTTGATATGATCTTTGAAAGAACTGTGCAATCGGAGCGCATGACTGGATTTATTTGCTTGGACATACTCCATTGCGAAATAAATGACTGTCAAAAGAAAACTGAAAAAAAGACATGAAAACATAAATACGCATAGTATGCTTTAGTCATCACGATACATACACAACATGAAATGCCAGAACTGGATTCGGGTCAGATAAAACTAGGAACAAACAGGAAATTAATCATGAAACTAAAAAAAAACCTAAGTTGACATGCGACATGATGAGATGAAACAAAACACAAAAGATATCCGACACAAACAGAAAAAACAACAAACGACACAAACTGTGAGAAAAAACAAAAAACAGTAGTTTTCCAGACAGTCAGTATTAACGATGTTTCGGGAACTGGAATCTGTTCCAGTCATCAGGTAGACTCACAGGGTTCAGGAACACGAGTGCGACTGATTAGGAGACTGGAAAAACCATGGGTTTATATAGGGTAAAGCTCCTTATTTTGCTCAGCCAATGGGAGATGAGCTGTCTCCTGATTGGTCGCGCAGCATGTATTGACTGATTGGTTGTGGTGTGTTGAGTGTTTGTTTTCTGCTGTAAAGTTGTTTTTCTTTTAATCAATGGGATCCACATATTTTTAAATTCAATACTTTGTTGACTGAAAATATTGCTATTGCTAATAATAAAGGCTGATTCTTTTATTTTTCTTTTAATTTTTTCAGTTTCCTGTGCAAGTGGTTTACAGTCTTCATAAAGGATTTTGTGGCTATTTTCCCATGCATGTTCAGCCAGTCTAGATTTTTGGGTTTCACCTTTTTTGCAGTTGTTTTTATGTTCTTTAATGCGGGTTGATAGAGCTCTGCCAGTTTCACCAATGTACATATGGCCGCATTCGCAGGGTATCTGATACACACAGTTATGGGTTTGTAGTTCTTCTGTGGCTGGTTTCACCCTGGTAACCATACTTTTAATAGTTTCTTTAGATCGGAATGCTGTTTGAAGTCCGTATTTGTTTCCCAGACATCTTATTTTTTCAGAAAGGCCTCGAACATACGGAATAACTAGGGTTCCTGATGGTTTTTCAGTTTCTGTGGGCGTAAGTGGTCTGTTAGGTTTCACGTGCTGCTTGATGGTGTTTGTTGGGTAACCATTGGCTGTGAATTCTTTTCTTATTTGGTTGTGTTCTTCAGCTGCGGATTTCTTGTTGGAACAAATAATCTCAGCTCGGTTGGCTAGTGTTCAAATTATGCCAGTTTTTGTGCTTTTGGGGTATTTGGATGCAAAATGTAGGTATTGGCCTGTGCTTCCAGACTGCTGCTTTCCCTACTGACTAGTGCGTCCAGAAAAGGAATGGTGCCATTGGTTTCTTTCTCATAGGTGAACTTTATTGGTGGCCTCAATGAGTTTAGAAAGTTCACAAATTCCTCTAGGGTTTCAGGTCCGTGTTGCCAGATAGTAAAAGTGTCGTCTACATAACGAAGCCAAATTTTAGGAGGGCTATTGATTTGGCTAAGTGCTTCCTATTCAAAGTTCTCCATGAATATATTCGCCATGAATGGTGAAAGTGAAGAGCCCATTGCGATGCCGTCTGTTTGTTTGTAGAAACCGGCATTAAACTGGAAACGTGTTGTGGTGACACAGAGGGTAATCATTTCCATAATGGATGGAATTGGTATGGTTGTTCTGTCCTTTAGGTTTGGGTCAGCTTCCAACTTGGCCTTGACAATGTTGAGAGTTTCAGCCACAGGTACATTGGTAAAAAGGCTTTGGACATTGAAACTCACTAGGGTGTCTGTGTTTTCTATTTTCAGTGTTGTGGCTATGGATATAAAATAACTAGAGTCTTTGACAAAAGTTGGCATCTGCCCTATGAAGGGTTCAACAATTTTTAGGAGAGAACATTGCAACATCTGATAATCGGGCGCAGAGGCATGTCAGGTTTGTGGATTTTTGGAAGATCATATATGTTGGGTGATCTACTGCTGTGTGGCGTTAGCTCTGATCTTATTTTGTCTGGGATGCGACTTTGATGTTTTTTTAAAGTTTGGTACACTTTTCATTCTGTGCTGGCAGTGGGATCTTTTTCAAGGTGTGTGTATTGTTCAGTGGTAATGAGACCTGTGATTTTTTTGTCATTGTCTGATTTATCTAGTACCACAGTTTGATACCATGAATTGGAAATTAAATCTACTGTTACTTAAAAGTGTAGTGCTCTATTCTGTTGTGTTTTTACTTAAGCGGGAACATGGCAGCAGCCGTATTTATTTACATGTACCAACATTTTTTTTAAAATAAAAATTATAATTATATACTGACGCTGCTGTTTAATAGCATAAATGAATCAGGTAATTTTTCAATTGTTACGTGATTTTGTTAAGTTGCTACTGCGTTAATACTACTATTGTCGGTACCTATCGGAATAGCACCTTTCACACGGTCTGCCATGTTTGTTTACATTTTGCCGCATGCTCTTTCAACAGCACGTAAATTGTGATGTAAATATTTTCTAACAAATATGTGACTGCGACTTGTGCATGTGATTACAAGTTCATTGAATTCAGTTTTTTTTTCTGAAACAATTAAAACTAAACGTACTTCGATAAGCTATCGAAAATTCGTTAAACTCAAAATATTTCGCTTATTAACGAATTTCAACAGCTGAAATTCTTATTGAAATGAAAATAGTGAAAATTCTATTTCGGTTTCGACATACCAAACATTCGCACAACCCTACAATATGGATACTTTCTTGCAATACTATTACTGACCAGCATAAACTGATAAATATAGTTTTGTACTTCAAATGTTAAATAGATAACCATTTCATTGATGTCATAGTCTCGTACATATACAGTGAAACCCTCTTAAGAAGTTTCCCATTTTAGAAGTATCCTGCTTAATAAGACAAATAATTTTGCACCTTGTCTATATGAACATGTGTCATTTAACCCTTTTAAGGGCGCCGTCTACCCGCGCGTGAGAGGCTCAAAAGCGACGGAGCAGTAGGTTCGACCTTGAACCGCGCATCAAATGCCGCGTCGCCTCAACGAGCCATGCGCTAAACTAGCGTGCAAGGTTCCCGCTGAACCATTTTTACTATGGGACTTTCAGCGACAACACTGTCATCTTATCTTACGCGACGAAAGGGAAAGAGTCGCTCTGCAGGACTATAATATTCAGAATATCGTGAAAATGATTACTCTTACATAAAAATCTGCGTCAAAAGTCCCAATTTGGTCACTTTCACACTAAAAAAAATACTTGTTAGGAACGATAACAGTTAATGGCAAAATTATAGACCTGTACTAAGATCCTTAAATGCTTTTCGTAGCCTAACCGTGTGACACATGTTGAATGGTTTTCGAATGAAATCAGGATTGTTAAAGGTCTGCCCGCCTCTTCACGATTCTAGTAGACGGCGCCCTTAAGAAGTTTTCCTGCTTAATAAGTATTGTTTCTTCCTGTCCTATCACAAACGTCTTAACAGAGTTTTACTGTATAGAATACCAGTCAATGGAATTCAGTGCTAAATTCAAAGATAAATGTTGGTCTCCTTTTGCATAATTTCAGTATGTGTACTTTTGAGATATCAATGGCCAGTTCAAAAGGGAAACAACTCAAAATTCCCAGTATTGAGTAAAATACATATAAAGTGTGTTCCGTTTTCGATGAAAAATCTGTTAATTAACATATTTGGTTTGTGTTAAATTGAAGCAAAAGTACAGAGCCAATTATTTACGGTGTTTAAAATGTTTACAAGTCCGCCTTTGCTGAAATTATAACACTTTAAAATATGTAAAATAAATTAAATTTCTAGCTCTTTACTAGCAATCAGAAAAAGTGCAGTGTTATTAAAACAAGTAAATTTATGTATTAGTTTACTTTTCAGTTGGGTAGAATGCTCTTCTGCCCTGTGTGTTCGTGAGCCAAACTCAAAAATACAATTTTTGAGTTGTTCTCCTTTTGTACTAGGCTATTGATATGTTGTTAGAAACATTATGTTTAACACTAAAATTGCACAATGGTGCCGGATGGAAACTTTCCTCACTACCCAACGGAGCATCGTCACTTGATTGAAATATTAATTTGTATAAACTAGATCTAAGAGACTCGTATGCATGGTAGTAAAGTTAAATTGTTTTATGTTTTAGCATAGTAATAATAATAATTTTTAATGAGTCACTAGGGACTACGTTTGTTTAAACTGTTTCCACTTCCTTTTCTTCTACGTTTCTCATCTAATTTCTCAATTTTCCTCTGTTCTTTCTTCTGTCCAATTGGCTCTAGTCTTCTTGGGTTTTTTCTTGGAAATCTGAATCTTGCAACTTCGTCCTGTTGTAGTTATTATTATTATTATTATTATTATTATTGTTATTATTATTATTATCATCATCATCATTATCATTATTATTATTATTATTATTATTATTATTATTATTATTAATCTTGATGCTATTTGGATAGAACTCACTATTAGTAAAATAAAAATTCTCATTGGTAATATATATTTTCCTCCTCAACTTGCTGTTCAGGAGTTTAAAAGCTGTTTAGATACTTTAGAATCCAAACTATAAAATTATCCTCATCACGTTATTGTTGTTGGTGATTTCAATATACCAGGGATTGACTGGAAAAATCATCATGCCCAAAATACGTATTGAACATTATTACAATAAACAAAAAGGACTACTGCTGTTAGAAAATATTAACTCACTTAATCTTACACAATTTAATTTTACTAAACATGATAAGTCTCTCTTAGATCTAGCTTCTCTAATAGTTACATTACTGAAGTTTCCCGGTCTCCTGATCCTTTGGTTAGTGAAGATGAATATCATCCTGCAATTTTATGCTCCTATCAGCTTGAAGTTTGACAACTGACATATAATAATACTTACTTTTTCTCTCGAGATTACCGCAACTGTGACTATCTCTCATTGTATTACGCCCTAAAAATATTTGATTGGAGTCCTATTTTTAATATGAATAATGTTAACCATATGGTTGAATATTTGGCTAATAACACTTTAAAAATTATTGATACTTACATAGCGTTAACCTTGATATCTAATAGAAAATACCCTACTTGGTTTTCCTCTTCTCTTATTAAGCTTATTAAGAAAAAATATAATTTTTACAGAAAGTATAAAAATCAAAACAATGAACAAAATTAGTCAAATTTCTCTGCGCAGCGCAAATTGGTGAAGAACAAAATTAGAGCTGATAAAAGGATTTGGCTTCTTGAAATAAATAACAATATTAAACATAATCCCAAACAATTTTGGAAGTACGTATGTAAAATTGATGAAAGATGGTCACCACCCTAATTTAACCATTCTCAATAATTGTAATTTAATACAAGATCCAAGTGAAGTAGCTAACCTGTTTGGTCAACATTTTGCTGACATCTATGAAAAACCTTTTCAAACTTCCAACATACGTTTCTCCTCTGATTCTAATACTCACTTACCTATCCCTACAGTCAACAATAGTTTAGTACTTTGGTCTATCAAAAATCTTAAATCTAGTAAATCTTCAGGACCTGATGGTATCCCTAATTTTATAATTAAAGCCTGTGCTGAAATATTTGCCCCCATATTAACTAAGGTCATTAATACTAGCTTGTCTTGTGGTATTTTTCCTAACATGTGGAAACAGGCTAACGTAACTCCTGTTTTTAAAAAAGGAGATAAACATAATCTTAATAACTACAGGCCTGTTTCGCTTCTTTGTACATTTTCTAAAGTAATGGAATAATAATACACAGACATATTAATTTTCATTATAAGAATATAATATCCAATTGTCAACATGGTTTTCAGTATAAAAGAAATACTACAACTAATTTATTTGAATACATTAATGAAATTTATGGTGCTGTCATATCGAGAGGTCAATATGATGCTATATATTTTGATCTAAAAAAAGCATTTGATACTTGTCAACATTCCATCATTGTACATAAACTGAAGAACTTAGGTCTCGATTGTGCCTGTATTAAATGGATTCAGAGCTATCTGATGAACAGAACTTTTGCTGTCAAAGTTAAGAATGTCTTTTCAACTTCCTTTCTTGCATCCTCTGGCGTACCTCAAGGTGGCACTTTGTCCCCTATTTTATTTAATTTGTTTATTAATGATATTGTACAACAATTAAAATTTGCTAATTGCCTATTATATGCTGATGACCTGAAAATATTTGCTAAAATTAGTAATATAACTGATTGCATTAAACTTCAAGCTGATATTGAGTTAGTCCGTAAGTGGTGCAAGAATAATAGTATGAATCTAAATTGTGATAAAACTATCTGTATTACATTTACGCGTAAAACTAACCCTATAAAGTTTGACTATTCGGTAAATAATTGCAAAATTAAACGTAATGATAATGTACATGATCTTGGAATATTATTAGATAGTAAACTTTATTTTCATTCACATGTTGATAATTTAATCTCCAATGCTCATCGTACTCTATGGTTAGTAAAATTCCTGACCTATAATGCTTCTTCTCCAGATTCCTTAATTAGCCTTTACTATGCTTTGATTAGATCCAAGCTAGAATACTGCTCTGTTATTTGGAATAGCATTACCATCACGGACTCGAATCGTATTGAGTCAGTACAATACAAATTATTTAAAACTATTTACATGATATTATCTCAACCGTTAATGCCTTTTAGTTATGTGGATATTCTTACTGATTTTAAGACGACCACTTTACATGCTCGTAGGATAGTTAATGATGCTCTATTTTTTATTAACTCCTTTCTATATTATTTTGATTGTAAAACTATTATAAACAATACAGGTTTAAAGGTGCCTAACCGTATTAGTAGAAACTTTAATCTTTTTTACGCATTATCTAAAAATAAAAACTTAATTAACATATGTATATTCTATTTTAATGATATTTGTAAATTTGATCCTTTTAAGGATAGAAAAATTGTATTCTGGAACTTTACATAAGGTTGATTAAGTGTGTCTCAGTTCTGTCTGTCTTCTTTTTAAATGTTTTACCGCATGTTGCCCTGTCAGAGTGTGTTGTACGTGTCTAGTCCTTTGTTTTATGTGTCTGTTTTCATTTGTATGTCCTTTGTTAATTGTTTATCCTGTATTTCTGTGTTTGTTTTCTGTATTTGTATCTGTTATGTGTTTAGTGTCATCCTGTTATTGGTTGCATGACTGTTGGATGGCACTTTAAACATAATAAATGAAATTATTATTATTATTATTATCGTCCCTTGGTGATAATGTCAAAAAGATGTTTGCTTCCCTGATCGATAAAATTGACTCACTCACGAACCAGGTAACTGATCTTAAAGAAGAAAATTCTCTTTTGAAATCTCTGCTGGTCTCCGAGCTTCAAGAAGAGAATAGAACCCACAAATTGTTAGGGATTTTCATAACCTCACTTGTACCGACGTGAACGTTGTCCCAGACGGAAAGGAAACTGAAGCTACTACGAGCAATATATCTCCTTCCACCAAGAGCATTAAATATAGTGATAAAGTCAAAGGCTCCACGTCGCAGCAACCTCACACTAAAATTAATACAAACAACAAAAATAAACTGATTCATGTTGACCCACTTTCGAAATCCGAACGCCGTATGGATAACAATGGCGAGACATCTGATGACGCGGAAGGATTCATCGAATACCACAGGCGGCGACACTTGCGGACCCAAGAGGCAACCGACAAGAAACAAGTGAATGACAAACAAAATACCAAGAAATCTGCGCAACTTGGCGTACGCAACACAGCTTCATTAAAAACTGTTGCTAAACAAGTGAGGCCTAGGATGAAGGCTTTATTTATATCGCGCTTTGCTGCAGACGTCACTGAGGACGAAGTGGTAAACTATATAAACACTGAAATTAAATTGAAAAATTTTAAATTGGCCAAATTAAAAACAAAATACGACTCTTATTCTTCTTTCCATGTTGCGGTTGAGGAATCTGAGTTTGACCGTATTTATAACACTGTTTTTTGGCCCTCCGGCTGCCTTATAAGTCCTTTTTATGGTAAACTGCAGGAGTCTCAGCTTTTCTCCCAGGCGAGTGCTACTTCTGACCCTGATGTTAATTTAAATCAGGCGGCTGGAGGCGCCTCTTCTTAATTCACCTCTTTTTATCTATGCAGGCATGTTTAAAAGATATTCAACTTTACTATCAAAATGTAAGGGGTCTACGAACAAAAAGCCAGCAATTTGA